>VYZS01037859.1:3215-16043 GCA_013400695.1 Neodrepanis coruscans
AGATATGTCACCCTCTAATAATGCATTCAACTCTTAAGACCCTCTTCTCATAGGAAATGAGCTACAACTCTTGCTTGTTAAGCGTGTTTCATACACCAGCATCACCCAGATAAAGGAGATGGACTCAATGGTGGGTCATTTTTCTTAAACTCAGAGAGAGTTGAGAGGTCTGTGACTGAGCCTCTACCTGCAGCTGCCACCACAGGGTCTCACACAGATGTGCTTGGAGGTACAATTTGTCATCTTAACCACTGTTTACAGTGTTATGCTGAATCAGCCCTTGCAACTGAAGACCCTTGACTGGAGATGAAAGCTAATCCCTTGGCCTTAACCACATTTCTTCCTGGCACTTTCTCACCCAACTAATCTTGCAGAGTACAAACACAGTTTGACCTGGGCAGAAAAAGATTTCAGAGGTATGCCTGGGAAACCATCTTTCCACCAAAAAGGCTGCGACATGCACCTAAAGGTGCATCTAAATGCAAAAATTTGCATGTCAAGGCCCAAGAAAAGATGCAAAAGTTTCAGCTCTACAGGACACAGACAAAGCAGACCTGGCATTTATCGAATAAAAATTAAGACAGACAAATCTCAACTGTCCAAAAAACATGCACATCTTGGAGATTCCTTTTGAGAAGTCTAGGCAGGACTTTTACATCTTGAGTCTACTCTAGACTGGACATTCCCTATGGGCTATTCTGGGTCTCTGAGTATGCATTCATCCTGTAGATTACGAAAGCTATAAGAAAACATGTCCTTCAGACTCCCTGAGCAATGTTGGAGTTGTTTTTAATTAAGCTTCACCTAGAAAAGTATCCAGCTGCCTAAAAGAAAGTTGAACAACTGGTTTCTGACTACAATTGCTCTGAATATTTTAGCATTCATGCAAAGTTGTGGAAACAAAAACGAAAAGTCAAAAGCCCAACAACTCTTGTATCCTGGTTACCATTCTTCATTGTAATTATAAAATTGCCCTTAAAACATAATTGCATAATTGAGCTTGGCAAGTATTCACCCAAACCTTTTACAAATATTTCCAGAGACTGAAGAACAGGCGGTGGGCAGTCTGACAAGCCTGCCATGAGAATTTGTGCCCTTAGGACATGTTCCTAGCTATTACACTAAATCATCTGCATCACAGACTAATGTTTCAAAACAGTAGTTGAGCAAGTGAAATACCAACATCTTAAAACAAATTGAGGCAAAGATTTTCAAACTATTTTCACTGACATATATATGGACCAGCAATCCCTTTGAACAAAGAACCTTTGATCTACTGAACCTTTTTAACTAGTTACACAGACAGAATTGCCAGTGTTGATTTCTCACAGGTACAACCAAATAGAAGATACCAATGTCTTGCTAAGGTTACTTTACCAGTCTAACACACTGTCCCTTAAGAAAAAAAACACAACAACAACAACAAACCCCCCCCAAACAAACAAAAAACAAAAAAAACACAAACTCAAATTCAAATACGGAAACGTGTTCTTCAGGGAGAGGAGATACAAGCAAAACCAGAAATGAAATCTACAATATTGTAAGGTTGTTTTTAACAGCTGTGCATTATGCATTCAGCAGCACAGGGAATGCCAGCAGGGAGCCTTTATTAACATAGGCCTCAGAGTATAGTGTGCTCCTATCATGATTGGCCTCTCTTGAGAGAAGGCACACACACATAAAAGACTTAACCCTAGAGAGATCACTCCAATCCTGTTGCTACTTCATCAGCTTGACACTACAACAGAAATCAGAGAATTTCCATGATGTATCATAGACAAATAGATAACACTTCCAACAACGCCTGAATTCGAATCTACAACAGGTTTCATCAGCAAGTTATGACAGGTAGGGAAAGGGAGAAAAAATGCCACACAAACCCACACAACAGTCACACTGCCAGTGTTGGTCTGCTACACAGACCTTGGGTACAGGGGAGGACAGCAAAATCCTTCTCATGTAGAAGCTGCTGCTAAAAGCAAGCTATTGTCAGGACACCTGTGTTCTCAGCACAGCAATCTGCATCTCCACTGCACATATTTTAGGGGCTCTATCAATCCAAGAAACAGCTGGAAGCCTTGCTCCAGATGCAGGGGCTCAGCAGAGTAACACTCCATTTGGGAAGCTGGTATTGGCAGCAGAAATTGTTCGCTGATACCAGCTCTGCCTCCACTCTGAGACTTGCCTCTATCACAAACACTTGCTAGCACACCCAACACAGTACTGGGCAGACATCAGAGAAATAGGAAATGCTCTCAGAACAGGCTCACCACCTCTCCTGTATCAGGTGCTGAGACAAACTCTCTAGAGGTCTTGTCAACAGCTCTAAGTTGCAGCTGCCTGCAGATTCTCAAAGTGTATCCTGTCCTGGTGAGCAGTTCCTGCAGAAATGAGATGTGACCACTGAACTGACAAAAGGATATACTAGAGGCCTTAAAAAAAAAAAAAAGGCTATTTTAGCACTAATTTAAGCCAGTCATTTCCCTGATTTGGGGAAGAAAGGGCAATGAGAAGAAAGAGAATGGCATGAAATGTCCTAATTATGTCTCCTGACTCTAAAGAGAATTTCAACTTGAAGAACTTGAAAACTGCTCTAGATGACTGAACACCAATATGCACCTGGACCAGAGGAAATAGCTCTGTATAGTCTGTACTTACTCATTTCTCCTTGCTCTTCTCTGTTGTTAATAAGTCAAATGTTAGAGTCAGTATCCCTAATAACATGGTTTGAGGCAGCAATAGCATTAGAAATTTCAAGGGTTTTTGTTAATATGCAATGTTCTGCTTCCAAAGAGTATAGTATATGACTTTTTGAAGTCTAGCACATCTGTGCATTTAAGTATATTTTACTTAGGTGCTGAACAAAAAAAAGACAGTGTTTATTAAAAACATTTCCTGAAAGTACTTGTACTGCAAGAACAATACTCTCTAGGTCAGGTACCCCTAAAAGGTTTTTAATATGAATGCTATGCGCCTCTCATCAAAATAGCATCAAGTGCTTTAAAAATCAAAATATCATTGACTTGACTTGATAAAAATACTCCTTACTCACTCTTTGAGCACAAAAAAAAAAAAATCCCTAAACCAAGCCATGCAGAGAATAATTAGCTCCTTGCATGACTGCAGGTAGAGACTTGGTCTCTCAGCCTCTCTCATCCAGCCTGCTGCCCAGAACACTAAAATGGTTTTTGTCTACTCTTTTCCTTGATTAATACATCCTTTGAAGCTCAGTTATACCCGAGTCAAACAGACAAGTATTTAGCAGGCACATCTCTGTGAGTATAGTAAGTTACCCAGGAAAGACACCAAAAGACACCTGTTGTTTCAGTGTAGGGTGTTGGAAAGATCACATGATCTTGGTGACCGTGAATGGGATTCTGAATGCCTAGGAGCTGCCTACAATCGGAAAATACTCACTTTCCCCACCAGAGAGGTAGGTCGTTTGCAGTCCTTTTCTAATGCTCAGGGCACAAGATTTTGGACAAAGGTACAATAAATAGTCTCTCCCCCTAATTTCGTCATATCCCAAGTCTTTAGATCTCCCAAATTCCAGTTGCTAAGAGCCAGGACAAGACAACACAAACAAAAAATAGTTAATACAAATAGAAAGCAAAGATCCAACCTAGAGGGCAAACCATGCAGAGTACAAACATCTGAGAATCTCCACAAGGTCTCCTCACCTATCATTCATTCACCAATTACACAACAATGTAATTAAATCAGGAAAGCTACATTTAATTTTCCTATCATCACCCGATAAGATAAAAGCAGTACGTATGGGAGAGATCAGGCACAGGGGAAAGACCTATTTATTAATAAGTTAAATCCTTTCAGGTTTAAGAGCCTCTCTGGCTAAGAAGGATCTGATCCACAAACACAACTTCTGGGTCTAATACAGATAAATCAGACATCCCATCTCCATTCCTGTCCTGGGCTTGGTCCTCAAGTCTCTTCTTCTTTTTTTTTCCTTTTTCAGAAGCATGACTTACTGAAAATTACCAGCCATAACTTAGACAGCTTTTGCTTAAAACACAGCTTGAGCCTATACACTTACAACTGAAGAACTCAGTCTCTAAGTCATTATATTAACAAAGATAACCATATTAATTGACACTATTTTTAAACAGCCTAAGGCTCCTTGTTTCATGAAGAGCAAGGCATTAGGGTGCATTTGCAAAAAGACAAGGCATGCTCCAGTTCATTCATCTGTCTTCTATCGCCTTCTCCCACATAAGGCAGGAAGAAATGCTGTGGTCCCTGTACACTGCAAAGACTATTAATGCTTAAATGGGATCATACAAAGCTTTCTCTTGCTAGCCACACACCCCGAACTGCTGCTATGGCTTTTTTCTCTCCACTCTTCTTTGCTTCATCTCATCTAGCTATGGTTCATCAGCCAGTTATTTAAAGCCCTGATTGAAAAATGTATCAGATCATAATAGTGGATGACTTCCAGCAGATCAGGTTTTCAACAGCAAAAATCCTACAAGCTTTGATGCAGCCACGGCTTCACCACATCACTTTTTTTTTTTAACTAGAAAGGGAAAAATATTTATAACAGCAACTATAAATATACATGCTACTGACTTTTCAACTTGTTTTCCTTGTTCTCAGGCTAAAATTAGTCTGCTATATCCTGTCCAGCCTTTATTGAAAAAGCAATACACACATAAAATTGTGGAAATCCCACACAACATGCAAGTATACTTATCCAGGTACCTTACAAGATAACTAGCTGGACAGGTAGATTCTTATTACTGAGTGCAGGTATGTTCATGGCTACAGAAGAAATGGTCTATTATAGTGACTATCCTTTGATATAGAAAATAATTATTATTTTAACAGGAGAGCTCTGTGTTTCTGGATGAGGAAAGTGATGTAGGTTATTCACAGTGGACATACAGACCACACACTTGGTTTGTGCCAAATATGATTTTACGGTGTATGTGCACCTCTGAGCTACAAATAACCATTCACTAGCCACAGCAGCTGTTTACACACGTTCTTATTTTACAGATAAAAATGTTCGAGATTCAAACGATTCAAACTTGGATGTCTGATTTCAAGGTCTAATCTGCATGTTAAAGAGCATCCTTTTGTATACTGAAGACTCTCATTCGTGTGAGTGATTTCTTAGTCAATTCAAGGTAAATATTTATCAGAAACTGACTACCTAGAGAATCAGAGCTATTAGTCATTCTACTGTTAAGAAGCCTTAGTCATGCCTGAACTCAGGCGATTTCTGCAAGGGCCGATACATGTTTCACCCCGGTTTAAGGATCCCTGCTCACGATTCAAAGTTTCACGCAGATGAGGACTCCCCCGCCACAATCTGACTTGCTCCACTCGCAGCGAATTTTGCAACCTAAGCAAGAAAGGCAGTTCAGAGGATGCTCCTGTACAAGCATCAGCCGGTCTAATAAACAAAGTAAGCGGTCCAGAAAAAAATATCTGAGCTTCCCATAGCCTTAATAGTTGGGGGGAAAACAATAAAGGGTCTGACTCGACTCGCCTCGCCTCCAGCCGGGCTGACTCGGCGCGTTCCTCGGGCACCGGTCAGCTCTGTAATCCAGCCTTTCCTCTGTGCTTATAAATACATCGCAGCCAAAGACTGGTTGGAGAGGACAGGAAAAAATAGTTTCCCGGGGATAAGACCTGCCCTGTGACCAGGGAGCCCCTCGGCCCCGTGCGCCCACGGCAGGGAAAGGGTCCGCCGGTGCCACATTGCCGGGAGCCCTGCCCGGGGGTTCCCGGCCGGCATCGCCCCATCCCCGCCCCGCACGGTCCCTGCCCTACCCAGCATGGAGAAGATGAAGTCCTTCGCCGTGTGAATCTCCAGGGCTCGCTGGTCGTCGTACTCCCTCTGATCGTGCTTGGTGAATTCTTGGATGAGTTTATTTAATTCCTCCACCCTGGCTCCTGATCGGAAATCTAGCTCCGGGAAGGGAGGCTTACTGGTAGTGCAGGCGGACCCTGCCTTGCTGGCGAGAGGCGCCGCCATCTTCATNTTTTAAACTTTAGTGAAAGCCTTGTTCTGCAAGGGGATTAATAACCGTCTGAGAACTCTGCTCCTCCCACACGTTCCCAAGGCATTCTGTTTATTTCTTTTTTGCTTCCTGAGGTGTCCGGAAAATTGCTTTATATATATACACGTGTATATATATGAAGTAATTTTATCGTGTATCTTAGGAGCAAAGACCAAGATAAAGTATCCTTACTACTGGGCTTGAAACCAACCCTTCCTCGAAGGTACTGGAGCCATATAGACAAAGAGTAGGAGGGGAAGTGGGATCTCAGAAGACTTGCCTGAGGTCAAGCACCCTGTGGCATGGAGCCTAGACCTCTGATCTCCATCCTTTTACTCCATCGACAAAACTACGTTCTTTTTTTCTGTATGTATTTTCAATGCCTTCTAACTTTTCAGAATGGTTTTCTTTCTTCAGCCTGATCTTCTGTGCCTTGTNTTGCAATGTTGCAATGGAAGAACGCGAGCGGCGGCGCAGCGGCAAGCCCGGGCGCGGGGCTGCCGCGGGCGGAGCGGGGCCCGGAGNTGAAGTAATTTTATCGTGTATCTTAGGAGCAAAGACCAAGATAAAGTATCCTTACTACTGGGCTTGAAACCAACCCTTCCTCGAAGGTACTGGAGCCATATAGACAAAGAGTAGGAGGGGAAGTGGGATCTCAGAAGACTTGCCTGAGGTCAAGCACCCTGTGGCATGGAGCCTAGACCTCTGATCTCCATCCTTTTACTCCATCGACAAAACTACGTTCTTTTTTTCTGTATGTATTTTCAATGCCTTCTAACTTTTCAGAATGGTTTTCTTTCTTCAGCCTGATCTTCTGTGCCTTGTCCCATCATTGACCATACACAGTCCATTATGTACCTTGTGTATCCTGGAAAAACTGCCTGTCTTCCTACCCAAGAAGCGTAACAAAAAAATTGTTTTTCCCTTCTACAGGGCATTTCAGATCCTATGGCATTGATGCAAACTGCTTGGATATGTATTACCCTCTCAAGATTCTTGGCAAGAAACAAAGCTTTCAGCTCAGTCTCAGACTACATTAAATTGTGTCTTCCAAAATCAGGCACGAGAATTCAGAGAAATAACTGGAAGATGAAACTAAGCTCAGTGTGAAGAGGTTACAGGTTTGTTTCCCTGATACATAGTAAACACAGATGCAAGTGTTTACACCTGATCTTAGGGATGTGGCTTAGCTCCTCGGAACCACTAATCTCGACCAGAAATGGAAGTTCAGGACCTCTTATAGTGGGATGTTGTCTGAAACAAGAATCAAAATCCAGAGTAGGTTTGGACCCTATAACGGAAAACACAGACTGTCCCACACAGAATGAGTGATGCCTCTGGCTTTGTCCTGTAACCACTTACATAGCTTTTGAGGGCACTGATATGTTCATTATCTAAGAAATTATGTCCCAGGAGTAAAGATGGGAGGGGAGGGGTGCACATGCCCTCTGCTGGGTATACAGGCCCTGCTGTGTTCAGACACTTCTCACAGCCAACTAACACACATCGATTTCATTCACCATCGAAGCTTTGGTGATCAGCTGCGTTGTCACATGAACCTCTGACTAGAACCGTGTCTGACTTTGACCAAGCACCTTTCCTTTTTCTCCCTCCCCAGAAAAACCTACGAATAAAAGCAATTAGCCAATAGCATTAACATAACGCAGGATCTGAATTGCAGAAGAGCAATTAGCAGTGTGCAGTGTTGGTAGCCTGCCCTGTGGGATTAGTTCTGCTAACCCGGCTCAGCCCGTGGCCTCCTATGCTAGCCTGATGTGGTCGCTGCCTGTCTGAGCACTCAGGATCTCTTGCCTCCTGCCCCTCCCAGGGTTTGAGAGCCCTGGTGCTGTTTCCCTGCGGTGCGTTTTCGGCTGGGGTGACAGTCTCATACAGGCGGACAGCTCCCTCTTGTGATAATGCCGCTCCCTCAGAAGTCACAGTAGCTCCTGAACCCCAACCTACTTCAAGACCTTCTGTTTTACCCGGGCCATCTCTGAGCACCTGTAAGTCCCATGTGGCTGCCATAATCATGTTTAGCTGTTTGGATAGCCTTATTTCCCTTTTTCGTGATGCATACCTCTAGCAGCTATGCTGTATACATCACTGGCACCACTTGGCAGAGCAGGCACATCTTTTCATACCAGCTGCACTTTTCATTCTCAGTCCTCTTGCCTCATCTCTTTCAAGCTGATATTCTCCACAGGCTTCATGGACTGTGTAGCTTTCTTTGCTGACTATATCTTGTATGCTGCGTCATACTTCAAGACTGAAACTTCCAGTAGTTTCTTCATGAGTATTTTGTCTCAGATTCTGTCTTTTAGTGGACCTCCAAATGGTCACACCAACTTCCCATCCAAATTAACCATAGACTTCCGTTATCATTTTGTTTCCTCCTCATTTAACAGGTTTAAATCCCATCCAGTGACAAATTCATAGCTAGCTTTCAGTGTCTGGATTCATTAAACACCTGTTGGAAACATGAAGTACTTCAGAAACGGCTAACACCAGAAGCAATGGCGATTTCAGTTTGATTTTCAGTATTTTTAAGTGGTACCTCTGCTTGAAATGATAGTCACCTTCGTATTTAGAGAAAGTTTCTGTTGCATCAGGGCGTTAACTGCTCCATACTTCTTGCTCATCTGAGTTTGTTTTGTTCCTAGTACCATGCATTATTCAGAAATTGCTCAGAACCGAAACTGTATTTCATTTAGTGTCTGAGCTCAAAGACTGTTCACCAAAAGCAGCATCAAGCAAGCAGTTGTAATTTTCTTCGAGAGTTTCTGACAGGTACAGCACCTCTCTGGCTTACCTCAATGCTAGGGCAAATTCTCCTTCATGAAAAGCAGTTGTACTTGTAAAAGAAAGAGCCTTTTTGCCACCTTCTCTAGACACATTTGAATGAGCTTGGGTTCATCCATGGCAAGTGGAATCTGTTACACTGTCATATACTTGTTAATACCCTTGAAACTGCATCAGATTGCAATTTTACCTCATCACATCAGTGCAATTTAAGATCTATGAATAAATACACAGTTAATTCAAGTCTTACGTAAATGAAGCACTGGGGATTACTTGAGCAAATAAATGAGAATGAGATTGCAAGTACGGTTGGCCAGGAATCTTCTACCAAATCCTTTTTCTTTTTGAAATGGAACTCTTTGTGGAAAAATTGCGGCATCCTCACAATTGCTCTTGTGAGCATTATTTGGGACCTAGGAGGAATCTATGGCCTCTGTCGTACTGGGCCCAAGACTTCCCAATGAGGACATTCACCTTATTCAGGATAAGAACACCTAGACCAATATGCTGTTTCTCACCTGCACTGGAGTGCCCTCGCTCTCACATGCACTCTTCCTTTCTCTCATGTGTTTTTTCTTTCCTTCAAACAATCTTCCTCTTTTTCTACTGCAAAATAGACTTCCTCTTCCTTTTTCTCCTGCAGAACAGATATCGTCTTTTCTGCTCAATGCTACTTCCAACATTTAGAAATAGAACAGGACATAGAGAAATGAAGTGAGAGAGAATAACTGTTCTCACTTCTGTTGCATGACCCGAGACCTCAAAATGCTTTTCACACTTGAATAGGCTGCCTCAAAAAACTCCTGGATGGCAAGTGAATATCAATACCATCATCCCAAAACTGCCAAAATAGTTCTGCAGCTGCTATAAAGAGCAATTGGCCCAGGATACCACGGGAAAAAGACTAGTTCATCTTGTGTAGATGCTGTAAATTGGTAGGGGGAATTGATGGAAACAAGATCCAGAAATAAAATGGATCCTGAGATACATCATTTTAGAATATTTCACTGCAGTTGGTAATTAGAGCATGATGCAAAATGAGCTAAATTAATCCCTCATTTCATAAAAATTGTACCCATTTGAGGTTAAAAGTAGACTCCAGAAACATCTTCCTTTTCTGTACTTAGCACTGAAGCAGCTGTATCTTAAAGCTTCATGTGGCATGGGGCTTCACCGGGAATAAAATTGATGACTGGAAGTGCTATATTTTTCTAATCTGGTGGCTGCAATTTCTGCTTCATATTATTGAGATACTTTCTAAGATGTTCAAGGGTCCTTTGTGTCTTGTGTTGCAGAAACCTAGTCCTGGCCTATAGAACAGGCTGTCTGTGCAGATAAGAAGAGTGACAGAGCAGGGAAATGAGCTGGACATGGAGGAAAGTTGCTCAGTGGCAGACCAAGGATCCTGCTCTGCCGTTCACCTCCCTCTCCTTCACTGGCTCTACACTCAGCTCTGCTTTTCTCACTGATAACTGAATCTTGGCCAAGAGTTATGCCTTTTCTCCTCCCTGTACACTTTCTCTGTGTGACTTCTATTCCCAGATCTGCACTAGTCCCAGTAGAATGGAGCCCAGAGAAGCACCAAACCTAGTTTCACACACATCAAGACCTCACTTTCATTTGGCTTCCCTGGTGATATCCTAGTGTACATCAACTGCTTCACTGCTCTTCAGGTCTTTCCCTCCACCACCAGTCCCTAGTCTGGTTCTGGAGCAAGCCATTTGGGGACACATTTGGGGACATTTGGAAGGGATTGGAATGTCACAGCATGCTATAATGTCACCAAAGCACTCCTTGTGCTTCTTTGCACCAGGTCTTTCCATCTTTCTGGTTCCAGAAACTGCCTCTATTTCACACACATGAAAAATATCTTCAAAACAGCACTTACAGGTAGCAGTCTTCAGGCTCCAGAAGTCTGGGATCTACAAAGGCAGAGTTTAGTGCAGACTCAAGGCAAACAGAGCCTTTCAGTTGAAGTCTGGACGCCTAATTTCTTCCTGGTTCTGCTAGTCAAATTGCATGCTTCAGAGGGTCAAGACTTAAAGGAACTGCAGTGAACATAAAGTCACACAGCCTCACCAGAGCACTCCTAGACTCTGGAGATCTGGAACTGGAAAGCAATTGGGCTCTTGCTCTGTACCCAGTGCTCCTTTTTGACTTTCACCATTTATAGAGAAAAGTAGTCCCATTCTGACTCCATTAATTTCACCTCCTGGAGCTGTCTCCACATGGGATGTGTGTGGTCTGAACTGCAAAATTTGCCTGCCAAAGCAGAATGGATATTGTTCAGTGATGTCTCTCTCCAAACACCTGGTGTCTCCAAGATGTCTCCCAGAGACTGTGAGAAGCTCTGTCTCTCTACCTATTATTCCCACTCCATACTTAGACTTTGTCTAAGCTACTGTCTGTAAATAAAAATCTGGGTGTTTTACAGGCACGGTTTCAATATGCAAAGGATTATGACAGACCAATATCATCCAGCACATACCACAGTCTTGTGACTGTTTCAAAAAGGGGTGTGTTCTTTTCTTGACAGACTTAAAATTCTTCTCCAGATTAAAAAAAAAAAACAAAACCTGCCTTCCTTTGTGAAGAGTTGTGATCTCCTACGTCTTGTCAGTAGAACACAGCATAGAGCCATCAACATGGCAGTGGAGAAGTTGGGCTCATTAAAATCTTTTGAAACAAAAATCTGTCATAGCCAACCTTGAAGTACCCATACTCAGGATGCTTAAAGCATTTTCTAAAAGAATATTAGATGCTTTTAAGTAAGGTTATAAGAAGCATAGTCCTGATCTCAACCAGCTTGAAATTTTGATCCTTTACTTTTTTTTTATGAAACTGTACTGGTGGTCTTGTTATTTTTAAGTGTCATTAGGTTATACCCAAACACCTTTGAAAGTGATCTGATAAGCTTCATAGTCTCTTAGGTGGGTTGGTCAGGGGCCTCTGTAAGATTTGGATATATTTCTGCTGCTCATTTCCTGAGCTTATGTAAATTTTCTGTCATTGGTTATATTTTTTAATTGGGATTGTCTCAAGCAGTAAAATTTGGATTCAGATCTGAGTAGTGCTGAGCATTGCAGTACTGCACTGGTACAGGGATATGGCCAGAACATTAAATCCCCAATCTGTGTTTACATTCCCCCTACATGGAGATAGTATAGATTTGGTGTTGGGGTTTGGTCCCATATATAATAAATTCTGGTGCCACAGATTGAAGAACACAAGCATCAAGACATGCCTTCTTACACATCTACATGCATTATATAGCTTGACGGCTGTTCATTTGTAGCTAATTGCTTGTATTACAATAATATCAAAAGCCACAAATGAGAATCAGGGCCCTATTGTACTGGAAACCAAATATAAACATAATGAAGAAGTGGTCATTAGCACTTCTATTTCATTTCACTGTATGCTCAGAGACCTCATTCAGCAACTCTCTTCCTATCCAGGAGCTAAGAAACATTACCAGTGGGTCTGTGCCTGCAGTGATGTGCAGGTTTAGGCTGAGAAGAACCAATTACACCATTTCTCTTGAGCCAACCCTCTGCTCTCAAGGGGACTACCTGTGGCAGTTTAGCCCTCCCATCCTGTTCTGCAGCTCATGAGCAGTTTTCAACTCAGCACTTTTCAAACAAACTCAGTAAAACAGCAAATGTCCTTGTGATTTAGACATACCTCCTAATTCTTTGCAGTCTCATAATGTACCAATCTCAGCATCATTTCTTATTTAAAATCCCACCTTGGGTTCACAGGTGACTCAGTTCTCCAGACCATTGTGTAATGGCTATATCTGTAAAAGATGGATATTTTTCCAAGTTTGAAAAGAAGAAACACTCCAGCACCCAGACTCTTTCCTATGGAGAACACACTTCTTACTAGTTGTCGTGAAGATGTAGGACAATGGAGGTTTGCAGGAAATGCTACAATTCCCTGTGGCAGCATCCACACAAAGGGAAAACACAGTCTCTTTTTCACATGTTGAAAGCAAATAATC
>VYZS01037862.1:0-14905 GCA_013400695.1 Neodrepanis coruscans
CATATATATTTATATAAATAGATGTCTAACTATATTTGTACACACATATATATATCTATATATAAATAAGTATACATAAAATCCTAGGAATTCCAGGTGGGAAAACGTGAGATAAACGGGAAAATACCGTGTTAGTGACGAAGTAACTCCTTTTTTATTTTTGTAAATACAGAACGGCCCGGCTTGGAAGGGACCTCACAGACCATCCCCTTCCAGCCCCCCGTCCCGGGCAGGGACACCCTCCGCTATCCCAGGTTGTTCCAAGCCCCGTCCATCCCGTCCCGGGCGATTCCCGGGATGGGGAATCCCAAACCAAACCGCAGAACCCCCCCGGATTCCAGCGCGGATTCCCGGGACCCGCCTGGTCCCTGGAGCCGCCGCCTGCCCCGGCTTTGCCCGCGGTGCCGGTGCCCCCCGATCCCATCCCGGGGCCGTTCCCATCCCGATCCCATTCCCGATCCCGCTCCCGATCCCGATCCCGGGCGGGTCCCCCGGGGTCTCACCCGCTCCCGGATCCAAGTTACGGCCGCGGGGGCGGGGCCGCGCCCGCTGCGCATGCGCCAGACCGGGGGCCTCCGGGATCCGCCGGGGAAAACCGGGATCGGCGGCATGGTGGGATTGGGAATGGGAATGGGCAGGGAAGGGTCGGGATGGGGTGTTGGAGTGAGGGAGGTGGGATGGGGATTAGATGGTGGAGTGGGGAAGGGATCGGGTCGTGGGATAGGTAAGGGTTAAATGTTGGGATTGGGAAGGGATCGGGTTGTGGAGTAGGTGAGGATTAAATGTTGGGAGGGGGAAAGGGTAAAGTCGTGGAATGCAGAAGGATCAGGTCGTGGAGTAAGTAATGATTAAGTGTTGGGATGGAGAAGGGATGGGATCGTGGAATCGGGAAGGATTAATTGTTGGGATGAGGAGGGATCAGGTCGTGGAATGCTGGAGGATCCGGTGCTGGAGGGACCAGCACCGGGTGTTCCTCACCAGCTGAAGTGCCCTATATGAAAAACCCAAAGGATTTAAGCCTCAAAAAAACCCTGCAGGGCACAGGGGGCTCTGCAGCCCCAAGCTGTGCCCGCGCTGTTGCTGTGGCTGCTCAGACGCTGTTTCCAAAAACAAATCCCATTCCCGGCACCACCTTCCTTCTCCTCCTCCTCCTCCCCTTTCTCCTCCCCGCGGGGGTTAATTAATCACAAAGGGCGTTTTTGGAAATTCAAGGGCCAATATTGAAAAGTAGTCCCGTGTTAGTGGCTGATTTTCTGCAATATTTAAATTATTTTCGTAGTTTTTGAATAGTTGTATTTTCTAATTCTTTTAGAGTTGATACTCTGTTCTCTGATGTTCACTTTGTCTTTTTTTTTTTTTTATCTCCTGATCTTTTAGGGTCCAAAAAAGAAAAAAAAGGTAGGTGGGCAGAAACATGCCCTGGTTCACTGTTGTGTTGATTTTTTTAATCTGATTTTTATTTTTTCTTCCTGAGACGGTGGGTCAGGGTCAGTAAGTCACAGGAATGTGAAAAGAAATGGACTAAAAAGTGATTACAAGCAACTAAAACAAGCAGTTACTACTTTCTTAACAGACCAACCTGTTATTAAATTTCTGCATGAAAACAAAAGGTGTTGATGTTCTGCTGTTTGGGAATCTAGCATAGAATAATATATTAATGTTAAGAGCATGAAAATGAGGAGAAAAATCAAGTCCAGGATGTTTATTACTGTTCTGGGGGTTTCACTGGCTGTGCAGGGAGTCCAAAATCTTAATTCAAGGATCATATTAAGAGAGCAAACATAAAATGTTACACATCCCCCCCCAAAATGTATTTAAAATAACACTGACATTTGTTTTCTTCTAATTCATTGCAAACATTAAACCTGGTGGCAAGAAGAAAGGTAAAAAAGGGGCATCAAAGAGAGAAGAGGAAGAGAGGCTGAGAAGGGAAGGTACCGTGCACTTCATTTTTGGGGGGTGTGATGGGAAAATCATTTCCAGTAAATGTGCAGAAAATAATGTCTTGAACTACTTGTGAACTGATACCTCTGTTTCACAAACACAAGTGGTGTGGGCCAAATTCTAAGTTACTTGATGGCACATCTCACTTTTTTATGAGAGCATTACTCTGGTTTTTAGTTATTTCTCCTACAATCAGGAATTTGGGAAGAATCCCCTTTAATCCCCCATTAATCCATCTGTGAGTGTGCTATGAGTGATTTCTGTGGATGGAAGATTTCTGTTCAAAGTAAAACATCTGTGTTGCTCATTTTCTGTTTTTTTTAGTCATTGTAATTAATAACAAAATGTTACAAAGCAGAATGCTCTTGCTCTGTTTCCCAATTTCAGAAGCTGAACGAGAAAGAGCAGAACGGGAGAGGGAGCGTTTGGCAAAGCTGGAGGCCAAGGTGAGTCTGGACTCACTGGGGAAAAGCTGATCCTGGTTCCAAACCTGAGGCAANAAATTGTCAGTGTTTGGATTTGTTTAAATAATATCCCATTCAAGTATCCCAGTTTGGTTTTTTTTTACGTAAAATTATTTTAAGAAGTGAGCCAAATATTTTAAGTCCTCCTTTTGAGATTTATTTATTTATTTATTTATTTGTATTTTAACAGTATCAAGAAAACAGGGAGTCTGAACTAGCAGAAATTACTTCCCTGGAACAGAAATTCCTGTCTGCACTGCAGTGGAAAATGGATTATAGAGAACTTGCAAAGGTGAACTTTCCTGCCAAAATCCTTTGTCCTTCCTTTCCTATTTCTTCGGTTCATTCTACTTTTAAACATTTCACACACACACACACACAAAAAAATAGCTTTGACAGGGCTAAATAAATTTAGAGCCATTTCAGTTCAGATTTCCAGATTTCAGTGCACTCAGGACTCACCTGTTATTGCTTTATTAGAACTCAGTGGAAATGCTGATGGAAGTGGTTGGGGAATGCAGATACACAAGTGGTTTTGCTTTAAAAGATCCAGTAACATGGTGTTAATGATCTTCACAGCAAACAGGGAGGCAATATTTCCTTAATACCCTGTTATATGGGTGAAAAAAATGACGTTGTAAGTGATAAATTGACCTTATGAGCCAGTGTTAAGTTTAGCATTAAGTGGGTTCAGTCTGTCAGTAACTTTTTTTTTCCCACCACTTACAAGAATGACCAATAATTGATTTGAGAATAAAACTATTTCAAAATAAGCCCCTAATCTAGGATTTCACATTCTCACCAGAGGGTTCTGGGTGCTGGTAGAGGGAGGAATGTTGGAGTAGAGGCTCTTAAGCAGTTTTATTTCCTGTGCAGGAGTTTTCAGGCTTTTTGGCAGGTTTTTCCTGGGAACCATCTGCCTCTTCCACCTGCCCTGGTTCCTCATTTTTGTTCTCAGTCCTTTCTTCCTGCAGAGCCCCTCAGTTGTGGCAGGTGCTGCATCCACTGCTTTTGCAGACATGCAAACTCCACCTCTGAGAACAGAAACCACTGATAAATGAGTACAAACAACAGCTTTTAGGTGGGCAGAATGATCTCAACACCTAAATACCAATTTAAACTCTGTTTTCTGCAGTGGGAGCGTTACCTGAGCTGTGATGGAAATCCTGATCCAACTGTGCTGCAGGAAATCAACACTTTCATGAGCTTGTGGCGTGAAGATGGAGATGAGAACGTTCAGCTGGTGATGGAGAAGGGGGAGCAGGTGCTGAATGTAAGTGTTAAAATTCTGGATTTCAGTTGCAGCTTCATATATTCTTAACAGCCCCTTCCTTCTAACTGTTTGTTTGGGATTCTTTTTGGTGGCTGTAACCTTCTAAACCCAGTTTTCCTTCAGTTTTGACATTTTTTTTTTAAATTACAGATTCATTGTTAACCCTAAAGAACATGAGGATTGACTTTAAAGATGGATTGAAGGGATTTGAGTGCAGTGTTTCTACACTGAGCTCCAGCATCCCAAGTCCTTCCCATTTTAAATAAGCTCATAAATGCTTTGGTGGGTGTAAGACTTGGGCCATTTCTGAGCAAAAATGGTCAATGAATGATCCATGAATGATTGTTGGCAAAGATTTCCCAGCCCACAGCTTAAGGAATGAAGGGATTGGGCTGGAGGAATAAAGGCAGAGCCTGGAATTTCCAGCACTCTGAGTGTCTGTCTGATAAATGCTGGTTTAGCTCAATTTCTAGAGATACAACAGAAAAAGGTTGTTTCTGTGTGGGTGGAAAGGAAGGAAATTTGCCTCATTTTTTTATGTCAGAACACACATTAAGGGCGGTGTCAAAACCAGAGGTACTTTTCCCACACAAAATGTCTTCCAGTTAATTGAGAAGCTGCAGTTTATTTTAATGGACCCCCAACCAAATGAGGTGACAGAGAAAGAAACAGTCCAGTACCAGGAATCCATTCTGGAATTGGAGGAGCTGCTTCATCAGAAGTTCAATGAAGCCACACAGAACCTGCTGAAAGTGAGTAAAATTTACTGCTCTGAGGTTGTGATTTGTGCAGGGCACAGAAATTTTGAGAGATTTGGAGATGTGGAAAACTGTGTGAAATTTGTTTCCCACTTTGCCTCAGGGATTTAAATTAAAGCCAGTTGACTCTACAAAAAAATTGCAATAAAAGCAGGTCATAAGGTTACCTTGGGCACATTTGTTAATACAAGTTCAGGGTATTTAAAGAAGAAAATGAAAATGTGCTTGGGAATCAGTTTTCTGGGTTGCTTTTCAGGTATATTAATCATTTATGTAGGTCTGTTTAGCAAAAGGATATTGATAGAGGAGGCAAAAACAGGAGGAAGGGTGAAGGAAATAGTGAAGCAGTTGTCAAAGCCCCCTGCAAATGAGGAAATGTTAAATTCCTGGTTGTCTTTACTGAGTTTAGGCCTAAACTCCTCATGTAATTATCATTTCACAAGTTTTATATTGACTAAATTAGAAAATAATCTGGGCAACAGTTCTAGGCCAGGAGTCCATTGGTGCTTAGTGAGTTTTTTTTAATAAGTTTATTTAATAACTTACCCTGAGGAGTGTTTTTGAGGGCAAGTGATAGGCAGTGCCATTGAGGGTAATAATGTTAAATCCCATGTTTGGCAGAATTTATGAGGAAGAAAAAGATAGATTTCTTTTTAATAAGAAAAAAATTAACACATTTTAAAAAAATTGAGTATAAGTGTCATGTTTTAGTAAGAAATACAACACAGCTGAGCTTGGTCTGGTGTATTTCCATTCTTACATGTAATTTTTTTTACCTTAACTGTAAATGTGAGTAGATCAAAATGCTCTAAATAAGAAAAGATTATTTAATTGGCTTTTTTGTTTGTAGACAGCTAGTATGTATGAAGATGCTGAAACTGGAAATATGCAGACAGTCATAATGGATAGAAATGTTACTTTCTGTATTTGGGTCAATCTGAAGAAGAAAGTAAGGTACAGCAATTTGAAATGAGGCCTGGCCTTGTCTCTACTCAAGTTGAGTAAACAAAAGAAATAATTTCTCATTATCTTTTTCATACAGATGTATAGAAATTGGTTTCTTAAAGTGCTGCTGTAGAACCAGTTACTGCCAGAACAAATGTTGAGGAAAACCAATAAAACCCATGCAGAGGATTGAACTTCCTCTGAAAGGGATGTTTCTTGCTGCTGCATTAAATATTTTCTAAGCTGTTACAAAGCAGTGAATGGTGTTTTGTGCTCAATTCTCTCTTAGATAAAAGATTCTGGGATGCTCCACAGTGGGTTCTGAATCTGAAGGTTTGGGGTTTTTATTAGATTGCCATTTAATTGGTGTACTTTACAAAATGAGATTTTTGGGGCAGACTTCCTACTCCCACTGCAGAAATATGAGGAATAAATTGCTAAAAGGAATTCCTTGACTAAGGACCTGTTGCTGGAAGGAGAAATGTCAGACTGACCTTCAGGAAAAGCCTTTTGTTCAGCAGAGCTGCACCTCAAATATTCAACCAGCAACTGAAAAATTAATGTTGCTTTACTAGAAGATTCTGATCTTACCCCGAAATAAGTATTATTTGAATAATAAGTATTTGAATTATTTTGGAAGGTGCTGGGGCTGATGTGACATGAACAGCTGGTGGCTTCACCTGTGTAGGATTTGTCCATTAAACCAGTCAGATTTCCCAGGAATGTGCTGTGTGGAAGAGCTGCCACCTCTTTTTGCCTCACTGTCATCCTACCAAGCCATTATTTTTGCAGCTTCTGATGCCCTTAATGCAGACTTTGCACAGCACAAACATGGTGTGACATCCCCTCTATTTCTTAGACAGGCAACAAATCTCAGGAGAAATTTAAATATTTCTGAAAAAATACCAAAGCAAATGCTGCCAATCTTACTAGGGACTCTGATTTTCTTTTCAAACTGTCCTTCCCAGGTTCAAAACCCACGTGTTTGGTGATGCAGAGCATGGGTTTGACCTGCCCAAGGCCCTGGCTCTGAGCAGCGTCGCCGTTCGCATTTTGCACACCCGCTACGACCACGTGTCTCCGCTTTGGCTGCAGTGCCAAGGGGTGCCAGAGCTGCAGGACCTGGAGGGCAAAGAGCCACCTGAGCAGCCAAAAGACACTGAGGAACAACCAGGAGGAGAGGAGAAGCAAGACAGAGAAGAGCCCAAGGTGCCTGCTGAGGAAGAAATGGGGCCTGATGAGAGAAAGGTAAGGAAAATCCCTAATTGGGGGATATTCCACATTGCTCTTGTTAACTTGAGGCCCCATCACATGAGAGACAAGTTCTGAGATGTTTTATAGGCAAAGGCAGCTTGTATTAGTACTGCCATGGATTTCCTCAAGGGAATGGAAAGATGGATGGCCAAAAACTGTTGGGCAGAAGGTGGAAAGGGAAGTTTGGCACAGTTGGCATTTGGTTGGTGGTTTTAAGAGGAGGATCGAGCCATAGGGAACATCAGGTGCCACTGTAGGATATTTCTGTCTCTGACATATGGACAGAAAGATGGATCTGCTTCTGAGGGACTGACAGCCCCATAAAATCCCTGCAGGAATCCCATTCGAGGAACATTTGAATAGGATTCAGAGTTCAGCAGGTGTTGGCTGTGCAGGTACTTGGCTGACCCATGGCTGTGTGCTGAGCCTTTGCTGTTAGAGGGCTTTTCAAATACTATTTCTGGCTGCCTCTTCTCTTTGGCACTCTTCCATGGAATATGTTGGCTTTGGGGAATGATGGATTTTGCTTGGTTTTGTATTGTTTGTGCTGGGTTTGGGTTTTTCACTCTGGGTATCATCTGTGACCTGCTGATAAATGACTTGTGTTGCCTGTCTAAAATTTCTGCAGGAATAACTGTTAAATACCATGTTTTATGCCTTCTTAGTGTGTGTGGAGAAATGTCACAGATTGCACAGAATATTCTGAGTTGAAAGGGACCCACAAGGACTGTTGGGTCCAACTTTCCTGTCTATGGGATCAAATCCCTGTTCATGATACTGGTTTTTCTCCTTTTCAGTCCCCAGCACCTTTGTAGTGAATCAGTGCTTGAAATCCTCCTTTCCTTGGTTCCTTTTTCCTTTCTTTTTTTTTGTATGACAAACCTTGTCTTTTGGCAGTTTTTACCTACATTTCTTAGACTTTCTTTTAGGCTCCTTCATTTTATTCCTTCTCTTTTTCTTTCCCAGGTCTTGCAGTCTTTCCCTCAATCCAGCTTTGTGGATTTTTTCCTCTTCCCTCTGAAGGCTGCACTTCTCTCCCCTTGTATCCTGTTTGAGGGGCTGTGTGTTCTTCCCATGTGCTGACAGGAGGTGCCTGTGCCTCCAAATGTCTCTGGCTCATTCCCTGAATTGCCATTTCCCTGCTGCTGTGCTTCCAGAGGGAATCTGCTGTGGTACAGATGGATCAGTATCTGGGCTGGAAATTTGGCTGGAAATCTGGGGTAATGTTTCTCAGCATCTTCCTGTCTGAGTTCCCCCACATTTCCTGGGCATAAACACACAGGATGAGGAAGGGAAGAAACATCCCAGGCTAAAGCTGCAGGTGGGGGTTCTGGCAGAGTTTCAGGAGGGCTTTGGATTCAGCCTTGGCTGGTGTTCCCTTTGTGCCACTCTGCTGGCTGTAAAGTCAGCACAAACAGGATTTTTTTGGTTGCACACCCTGCTAAAAAGGTGTCAAGTGCTTGTATTGTAATTTAGGAGCTCAAGATGGAATTTGCTATGGAAATGAAGTAATTACTTTATTTCTATTTATATCCCCAGTTCCAAATTGGAGAGTACCTTTAATCAAAGCTGTTTTTGCTGGCTAGGGAGAAATCATTTCTGCTAAAATCTTGAATGTGTAGCAAGATTGGTACAGCTGCTGCTGGAGGAGTGGAACAGTGCCCTTTTCTCCTTGGGCCTCCTTGAAGGAGGAGGTGATTTATTGTGTCTGTGTCTGACTAATAGAAAAATGTCATTTTTTGTCTCCAGGGAAGTGCTGTCTCACTGAAAGAAGGCAGCAAAAATGCAGAGGACATAAATGAGGAAGAAGCTGAGAAGAAATCAGAAATCTCAGACGTATCACAAGGTATTTGGTTAGCTTTTATGTGCAGCATTACAAAAGTATTTATGAGAAGTATTTTATATATTAGGGAGAAATTCTTCCCTGTGAGGGTTGCCCAGAGAAGCTGTGGCTGCCCCATCCCTGGAAGTGTCCAAGGCCAGGTTGGATGGGGTTGCTGTATTATCTCCATAAAGCTTCCTGATACATAAAGTATTAGGGGAAATATATGTGCACAGAAGTGTTCTGATTATACCTGAATATCTTCAGACTTGTTCATTGCTTTAATAAGGAGAGAAGGGTTATGAAACTGCTTTTGCTCATAATATTTTACTCACAATAGCTGCAAAAGGACATTATGGTGGTGTGTGGATACAGTAATATAAAACCTTCTCATAATGCACCTAAATCTGACATAAAATTAACAGCACTTGCACTTGGGTTTTTTTTAAAAAGCTTGAAGGCAGTTTATATAGATAGTTGTCATTTTTTGATATGATCTCACTCTCAAAGCAAATTTCCTAACACTTACAGTAGCTGTTTTTACAATATTGAACTTTTTTTTCCTTGATCCCTGTCAACAGTAACTTCTCTCTCCTCCTGTAGCATCCCATGTTGTGTTTTATGTGGGCTTGTTTTTTTTTTTAAAGAAAATATTTCTAGCCATCTTTTGTCCTTTTAATAGCATTTTCCAATTCATTAAACCTTAAATTCATGCATGTAGGTAATATATATGTAATTATGCAGAGAAAAAGATGAATAATTGTTATCTGCAAACCATGTTTCCTGTTAAATCCCCCTTGCTGTTAATTATCATGTCTTTTGCCTTCAGCACATGACCTTTTGGTGCCTTATTTTTATTTTATTTGCCTCATTTCATATCAACACAGTCTTACTAAACATGTCCAGAATTTACTGTATTACACAATTGGGAAGTTCTTCTGTGGTAAATGATGTGACTTGGTTTGTCCACCCAAAACCTTATTCCTATATAAAGCATTTTGAACAGAGCAGGGGGTAATCTGTTAAAAAAATCTCAGTACCAAGACAAGAAGTGCTTTTTTTCATTACCCAGCTCTTTTTCCCTTTCATTTATTTGTTAAAAGCTCTGTGGAACACCAGCAGATGGGGCTGAAATGCTGCAGAGAGGGTGAAGCACTTCAACTGAAAAACAGCAGAGGTGGGAAGTTTCAGTGTCTTAGTTCAAGCAGCAGCTGAACTCATGTTGTTTGGTTGTTTTTCTAGAAGGGGAGCCACTGGAGCAGAGAGAAAGAGGCAAAGAAGAGGCAGCAGCACCTCAATATGTTGATTTGCAGCAGTTGGTGCCCGTGGGGGGTGTTTTCCACATCGATGCACTGCAGGTTCCACCTCAGGCCAAGGAAATCAGGGACTGGAACATGGTGGAGGTGAGTNGTTAATTAAACCTTAAATTCATATATGTAGGTAGTAATATATATGTAGCTATGCAGAGAAAAAGATGAATAATTGTTACCTGAAAACCATGTTTCATGTTAAATCCCCCTTGCTGTTAATTATCATGTCTTTTGCCTTCAGCACATGACCTTTTGGTGCCTTATTTTTATTTTATTTGCCTCATTTCTTTTCATATCAACACAGTCTTACTAAACCTGTCCAGAATTTACTGTATTACACAATTGGGAAGTTCTTCTGTGGTAAATGATGTGACTTGGTTTGTCCACCCAAAACCTTATTCCTATATAAAGCATTTTGAACAGAGCAGGGGGTAATCTGTTAAAAAAATCTCAGTACCAAGACAAGAAGTGCTTTTTTTCATTACCCAGCTCTTTTTCCCTTTCATTTATTTGTTAAAAGCTCTGTGGAACACCAGCAGATGGGGCTGAAATGCTGCAGAGAGGGTGAAGCACTTCAACTGAAAAACAGCAGAGGTGGGAAGTTTCAGTGTCTTAGTTCAAGCAGCAGCTGAACTCATGTTGTTTGGTTATATTTCTAGAAGGGGAGCCACTGGAGCAGAGAGAAAGAGGCAAAGAAGAGGCAGCAGCACCTCAATATGTTGATTTGCAGCAGTTGGTGCCCGTGGGGGGTGTTTTCCACATCGATGCACTGCAGGTTCCACCTCAGGCCAAGGAAATCAGGGACTGGAACATGGTGGAGGTGAGTGAGGGAAGGAATTACACCCTTGGGGGTTACTCCTCTTCCTTGTTGTCGACAAGCTGTTCCTGAGGTGTTGCCACCAAGTTTTCCACATGATTTTTGGCCAACTTTTTGGAGCAGCTGAGGGGAAACAAGCTCAGCCTGTGTGGTCAGGCAGTGCTGGAAAACACTCTTGGCCAAAGTAAAAGAGAGAAGTTCTTGGTTTTAACTTGTGAAAGGTGCATTTAAAAGCAGGCTGGTAACAAAATTGCTGCCAGTGCAGTTGGCTGTGCAGGATGATTGAGAATTTAGTCCCTGTGTTCTGGTTTTTCCACTGCTGGAGCCTGAGGCTGTGCTAACCTACAGCAGGGATTGACTGTGGGGCTGAAAACCTTTAACAAGCAAAATTCCCACTCAAACTAAGAAAGCAGGACTGGGGGTAGAGCAAGAGCAGAATTAGACCTGCTTTAGCCCCTCAGGTGCTCTTGGTTGGGTTTTTGAGACTGTGGATCTGTTAAAAAAATGACTGTTCCCTCTGTGTGGCAGTTCCTTAAGGGACTTAAAAAAAATTAGCTGCGTTTCCTAATAAAAATGTTCTCTGTCCTTTTCTCATCTTACCAAAGTTGGTTGACTCTGGCTTGGAGGCATATCCATACTGCCCAGAAGATGCTGAGGCTGCCATCCAAATCACCCTGAGGCTCCCTGAGGATGTGGTGTATTTTGACACTCCTGTGGTAGCTCGATGGGATCCTGCAGGTACCAACCTCAGACAAAGGGTTATTTTAGGCTTGAATAATGGAATTTATACCTGAGTTTGACTATTGTCAGAATTCACTGTAAATGTAAGAGCCAATTCAGGGCCCAGAAATAATTGGGGGACTTCAGTATTAATTTGTTTCTTGGGGGTTTTTTTGGGTTCTATTTTGCTTCTGCCCCTTATCTAGTAATGGGTTGTTTTGTTCAGGATATTTACTGGCAAAACATTCACAGCATTTCATGCTGTACAACTGCATCCCACAAAGCAAGTGTTGCTGAGGTAAAGTCAATGCTGAGCCAAACTAGCTCCTAACTGTATATATTAGTATTAAGTTTCAAGCTCCATGTATTAGTATTAAGTTACAAGATGAAATTTATATCTTAAAACCCCACTGTGATACTCACTAAATACAAGGTACCTCTGACTTTACATTTATGAAAGAGAGTAGAACTTATTAAAACATTTAAATGTTTAAAATTACTCTTGAAAACAAGCTTGTAGACTGCTATATAACAAATAAGAAATGACAGTTACATTAGTGTTAGATTTTCTTTTAAAATTGAGAAGAAGCTTTCCTGTCACAATTAGGCCAAACTACTTAAAGACAATTAAAATGAGGGGGAGTTTTTCCTTTAAATAATTATTTTGTGCCTAATCTTTTATTTTAACTGTGAGAGAATATTAGTTAACATGGAGGGGGGGGTGGTCTTTACCAATTCTGCCCCAGTAGAAGCTTTACATCTTTTTTACTTCTTTTTTTTTTGTACAGTCCAACAGCGGAGAACTGATGGCATCAGCAAAATAGTGTATGAAAAAGAAGGCCAGAGCATCACCTTTGAGATGGGTGCCTTTTATACAGTGGCACTTCTCCAGGATGCTCATGTCCACATGCCCTACCAGGGCTGGGAACTGAGACCCACTGCTGTGGATGGAGCCCTCCTTACAGTTACCACAGTCCTGGCAACAATCCAGATACAAATTAAGGTAGTGGAAGTAGTTTTTTTTAATCAGACATTGATCCAAGATTAAAAAAACCCCTACTTGTAACAATGTCCCTTATTAAGAATTCATGATGCTTCCACAGGAGCACTTTGAATCTGTCTTTGTGCCAGTGAAAGTGAGGAAGGATCTTTTCCTTTCCAAGCACACTATTAGTTATTTAAATTCCAGGTACTTTCTATGAGGGAAAATGCTGCAAAGTTCCAGTAAGTGCTTTGATACTGATCCTGTCTTGCTGTAATTCAAGACTGTTTCACCAGCTTGAAAATTACTCCTTTATTCTCCCAGCTCTATCAAGAGAAATAAAAGCACTTCAAGCAGCCAACTGCTACTGCTACTTGTTCCTTCTAAAGGCTCAAGTTGCACATAATTGTCCATATGTTTGTGGATGTGTATTTTCTGAATTTCTACAGAAAAGTGACTTTTTTCAGGACATGTAAATGAAATTTCAAAGCCCAGAATAGCAGAAAATTTATACAATACCCAGAACAGCAAAAATTTTAATGTTTGATGCCTAAAGCAGTGAATAACTTCCATGGCCAGTAAGTTGTTTTCACTGGTTTGTACAACAGGATAACCAGTGTATGTTGTCTTCAGTAGTGGTGGAAGAGAAGGAGGTGCTTTCCTACCTCACAGAAAAATGGATGAGTCCACTTGCCCTCAGAACAGCTTTGAAAAGAGGTGGTGTGAACATTTTCCCAGGAGAGAATTCTCACAAGTATGTCCCTGTCACCCTGAAGGTGAGTGCAAGAGGCAATAAGTTTTCCTGTTGGATTTTTCCACCTGTTTTTCACTTTCTCTTCACCCTTTCTTGCACCAAGACCTGCTGTGCAGAATATTCAGCTGTTGTGGCAGCTGAGCCAGTGGACTCTGGTTAAAAGAAAGCTTTTCCTTACCTTTGTAGAACACAGGGAGAGGATGTTGCCTAACCTGTACTTTTGGGTTCCAGGCTGCCCTGGCAGAAGAGAAAGCCTATCAACAGATGGCTCTGGTTGCATCTGCATTTGCTTTTGCAGGGAGTAAGTGGAATGCAGGAGCAGGTCCAGAGCAAGTGGTGTTCAAGGTTTGTGACCTGCAAAAGCTTTTTAAATATTATCTGGACATTTCTTCTTGTCTTGGGGGTTTCTTTGGCTCCCTACAGCAAAGGAGGGAATAAGTCTTGATTCATTTCCACCTGTGAACTTAAAACATATGGTTAAAGCTTCTCCCAGACAAACAAATATTCCCATACTGGTGAAGCCTTGTCACTCACAAGTTAAAGGCATGTAAAATAACTGATGCTGTTGGTTTCCCCCAGGAGTCAGGGCAGCAGCTTTTACAGAGGAAAACTAAATGGAAGATACTGGTCTTGATACAGTACCTGGTACACAGAGAAATAATATAAATAAATACTGGGGTTTAGGAGTTAGTGAAGAGCAGTATCATGGTATTTTTAGAATTTCACACTAGAATTTATATTCTAGTGCCAAAGGCTTCATCTTATAGTGCATTTTTTCCTTGCAATAGGTAAGTGAGCATCTTAAAGCAGGTTCTGTCCAAGATCACGACTGGTCTCTTTACATGTTTAATGGTGAGAAAGCACAAAAGCTCAAAGTCACTGAAAGCAGTGAAGCTTTCACAGAAGAGGTGGAAGAGGATTCTGAATTTCACTCCACACTCTACCATCTGCTGAAGGATTTTGCCAGCAAAGCAGCACTGGATCAAGTGGAAGGAACCAGCTGCCTGTTTATTGATGTTGTGTATCAGCTACTCCTTGCTACAAAAGTTTTAACATACTCTTAAATACTTAAATACATGTTTTCCTTTAAAACTTTATTATCAAAAGTTCTCAATAAAGTCACATTTCAAGTCTTGAGTCCTTTTCTATTCAAATCATTGAAATAGCTTCAATGACTCAAATACAAACATTTTCTCTTCGTTTCAAGCAAAATATTTATTCTATTGTGGCAAAGACCACTCAGTCATATTTATTGTTAGCTACTTTCAAACTGTAAACCTGAATAGAACCAAGACTCTTCTAGCTACTTGTAAAGATGACTTTTGTCAGAACAAGGGAAAAAATATATATATTTTCATTTCAAGTCATGCTTTAAAGAAAAAAAAAAAATCTCCCCAAAAATACCCACAACCCAACAAAACAAATCCAGACATATAACCTTAAATAAACTATCTCAGCTTCTTGGAAGGTACAAATACAGAAGTCAGAACCTTGGTTATACTGGGGGAGGCCCGTTGTGTTGGAGTCCAGTGTAGGGCCACAGCAGCTGCTGGAGTGACATCCAGGAGTCCCCAGTCCCCACAGGAGCTGCATCTGCTGGTCTCTGAAGGGACAGCCCTGTCAGGAAGCTCGTCAGGGCAGCCAGGAGCACCAGGAGGGACACGGAAACCCAGAGAGTTTTGTTGGCATTGGAAAAGGAGGCCCTGAGGTGGGACACCCAGGAGGACACTAAGCTGCACCTGTGGAGGAGGGAAAGTCAGAGCAGATTGGTTTTCCTGCAAAATTTGGAAGCTCTTCCCATCTCACCTCAGAAAAAAAAACACACACTTAAGCAAACTGGATCCCACAAACCTTTTTGAAAC
>VYZS01037863.1:0-20943 GCA_013400695.1 Neodrepanis coruscans
GCTCGCCAGCTCCCTCTGTCATCATCCAAAGCACGCCTGGGCGGCCTGTCCTCATCCAATCCACGTCTGGGCGGCCTGTCCTCTTCCCCTTCCCGCCGAGGAGGCCTGTCCTCGTCCCCTTCTCGTCTCGGTGGCCTGTCCTCCGTCGATTCCGTAGAAGGACGTTCCTTTTCTTCCGCAGGCCCACGTCGAGGCAGATCATCCCCTCGCCGAGGCAGATCGTCCCCGCGCCGGAAAGGCCTTTCATCCTCTCTTGGATCTCCCCGACGCCAGTCTCTGTAAATACAGAGAGAAGGAGTAAGGAGTAGAAGCTGACACCCAGGAAAGCTTTACACCAGCAGTACCAAGCCCCTCAAAGCCATTTCTGATGGCATCCACTTGATGAGTGGTTACAAACACATCTACAGAGTGTGCGGTCTCCAAACGCACTTTGTAATGGCCGTCACTGCTGCGGGAAAGCAGCAGGTCACCATCCCTACAGCTTCAGTAAAGACTGAGTCTCTCCTTCAAAGCTACAGTTTGAAGGGGATAACTACAGTCCCCTGTTGGTTATTTGCTGCAACACCACAGATCAGAGGGCTGGCTCCTACACTGAGCCTGATCTGACAAACTCATGCAACATCTCAAAGAATCGGTGTTAAAAACCCCAACAACCATCAATTAAATATTCCTCTTTTTCATGCACAAGCCAACCTTACAGTCCAATCCCTGTTTTCATACACTTTGGCACAGTTCCAGCCCAACAGATTAGCAATACTTTCACTGATAAGCATCCACAATTAGGGGAGACAACACAGTAAAGTCATGAGTGAATCCATGGCTAGTGCCTGACAGCAAGCAGGGTGCACCAGGCTCTGGGAGGTTGTCAGTGCTTCCAGGGACTCTCCTTACTAGGATGTACGTGGGAAGTATTGGTGACAATTTTCCCTGGGCTATTGAGTCATCAGTTCATCTTTGAAATACATTTGGATTTGTAACACTGAAAAGATCAGACACAGCTGAACAACAGTTACAGCCCTGCACTCTCGTCACTTCTCTGGACACACCATCTGGTCTACTGTCTACAAGATTTTACACATATATTTAGACCATAAACCTTAGTTTTGTCACCATATTAATGTCTTTATTTCAGGAAATTAACCCTCCTCAGCACTAAAAAGAAACAAGGAATAGTATGTCATAGAAATGTATTGGTATCTGCTTCTTGGCAGGAGAAGAGAAGCTGCACTGGGGTTGAATCTCATAGATTTAAAAAAATAAAATCCAAACCAAAACATTAAAAAACCCCCACCCCCTATGTTTAGAAATCCACTATGCTACTAGAATGTAAACAAAAGAACAGCAATGACTTGCTACAAAACAACAGATGTAGGACTCAAAGAGGTGAGAACAAAGAAGCAACAGTTTGTGACAACTCTGCCTCTCAAGAATTTTGAGGAATAGCAAGCAGTGCCTTTCCTAGTCTTGGAAGAATAAGGGGAAATGCAATTACCATTGATCTGTGCAATAAAAACCAAGACATGGAGATGGTTAATTTCCATTTAGACTCAAATTGGATAATCTCCTCCTTTGAAAAATCTGATTATTTTGTCATAAAAGACATGTAGAGAAACGGTTATCAATTTCACCAAATGAACAAGTATTTAACTCATCCAGGTACTGCTCCAGGGTTTTAGGATTTTTAAATCTACTTAAAACTATTACTTTTAAGCTACTGCTACTCTAATTTTTAAACTATTACTTGCAGTTGAAATTATGTCTCTGTTGTTTTTACTGTTTTTTTTCCTCATTTGACAATTTCAGCATTTGTTTCAGCTTTTGCCCTTTTTCTCCTCCTATAAATCAAGACAGTTTCTATTATATTTTTTAACAACCTCTAAAAACCCCGCACAGAGATATACAAGAGCTCAAGCATGCAGGCAGCTTTACCCAATAAAGCTGGCAAAGTTCACACTGTAGTGTCTATCACTGTTACAGGTCTGCAACTTTTTTTTGCTTAACTCAGGCAAACAGCAAATAAAGATCAACTCCCCTTTTCTATGCATTTTTTCTTTCTAGTGTTTCTTGACCATAAGCCCATGAGCATTTGTTGATCCTCTGGGACAGCAACCTGTGGCAGCAATAACTAAGGGGATGTGCCAAGTGTGCTCTGCCCCTTTTAGTGAGTATCAGGTTTATATTAGTTGCCATTTCCTTGTTTCAACAAGCAAGTGTCTAGTTCCTGAGGGCATTTTATGGATTTTCTGTGAACTACAGAAAGAACAAGAGGTACCACCACAAAATGACTTCTAGCCCTTCTATGTTAACCTTTCATCTCTTCTATATAAAATTTTATTGCATCATTAGTTTTACTTTCCTCTTTGATTTTTTTTTTTATAAATAAACTACCTTTCTTGCGGAGTGGATGAACAAATACTGGCAGCCTAATCACAATTCCTAACAAAGCTGTTCCCTGTCCAAGAGACAGACAGCCCTTGCTGGACTCTTCTGTCTGTAATTTGTTTCTGCTTGGAACTGGACCCATGCATGGAAAAGACTGAGAACCCTGGAACATCCTGATCACCTGGAATTCAGCACTGTGAGGGCTGTGGTGTAGTACAACGGGCTGCTCAGTGACTCTGTGTATCTGTGCACCAACGTGGCACATACAACCAGGACTGTGCCCTTTCCATCAGTAACTGCCTACCAGACAGACTCCAGAACTCTTCTCCTTGCACCAGCATCCATGAAGACTTTTTAAGGCATTTCTCCAGTGGCTACACTTGCAACATACCTGCTGCAAATTAAATCTGATGCTCTGTCACCTGCCTTTATCACTCGATTCAGAAATTCATGTTGGCATTACTTTACTCACAGTTAGGTTTGCACTGCTGTCTTTGTATCCAACACATTCTCCCTTCAGGGTTAAAATCCAACTAGGATTAGGGTAGACTAGGGGCCACTGAAGAGTGCAGAACTGAACCTTTCTTCTGCTATTATGTCTGAGAGCACCATCACTTTTACTTTGCCATTTCCTAAATTCAGCAAACTGGAAATAATTGAGAAGCATTGCTTTATTTAAAATTATGTAGAGATATGGATCTTGACTGTTACCAACACTTGTTTTCAGTATTTCTCAGGATATTTTTTTAGTAAATGGAGGTAAACTTTACCAACCATGCTACATAATAATCCAAAATATTTCTAATTTTAACTCCTCAGTAATCACTTGGCTTAATTTCTACACAAGTTGAACATGAAACAAGTAAGGCAACCTGTATCATTCTGTGTGGGAACAAAATTACATTGAAGCATATAAATAAGATGCATTAAACACTTCACAGAATGACCTCAAAGATCATCTCATTCCAACACCCTTCCATGGGCAAGGACACCTTCCTCTATCCCAGGTTGCTCCAAGCCCCATCCAACCTGGCCTTGGACACTTCCAGGGATGGGGCACCCACAACTTAATGCAATATGTGAGTAGTTAAAGGCTTCACCCAGGAGCTTCATCCCATTTTTAAATTTTGCAATTCACAAGAAAATGGATCACTACCATGAATGGCAACTCAGCTTTTAAGGAAAGACGCAATGCTACTGTTCATTGAGAGATCATACTCTTCCAACACATTAAAAGAAATTATTAGAGAGTAAGAGTAAATTAATTTGCTTCCACTGGCGTCAGAGAAAGCACTAATGGATTTAAATTGCTGCACTGGAAATTAGGGTTAGACATTTATAAAAATCTACCTGGAGGGCTAATTAGGCCATAAAACATACTGCCAGTTGGAACCAGCAGTGGTATCTCCATCAGCACAGGCTTTTAAGGACAACTAGATGTGCATCATGAAAAATATTTTTAGCTACAGCTCTTCCTGACGTGGAGCAGAGAAATAGATAGATGTTAAAAATCTTATTTTCTACAACTGCATAAAGTTTTCATTCTTAGTGAATACCTCCAAAACCCCAAAAGTACACAGATGTAAACAAGCAAAGATTTCTTATTTTTTAAAGTAAAAATTACCTTCCAAATATTTTTCCTTCAGAAAACTGTCCCTCTCTATAATATACAGTCCTTCAGAACTTTGCTTAATTTATGGCATATATTTTCTCCTCTGGGACTTGCATAGGTTAAGACTCTGAATTTTGACTTTACTATTCTTATACATTACTGACAGTTTTCTAAATGGAAAATCTCAAGAGTTTCATCACCCAGGATGAAATTGCATTTGCTTGTCATTCTTCCCCATTCTGTATTTATACAACTGACACCAGTGTTTGAGCAGGAGAGAAACTTTTAATTTAAAAAGGAAACTACGTAAGCAAGTTGTTTATCACATGCAGAAGGTGTCTGGTAACCTTCACATATCTAAGCTAAATAAAACAGGAATGTTATCTGAATGCAGTTCCAAGATAACACCTGTCTCTCTTCCTGAGATCCTTACAAAGCAACTTTTTAATAACTTTCAGATATGTAAAGGTATGAGATTAATTAGTTTGTGCAGCTTCAGCAGTAGCAACAAAATGGGAGCCCAACACAACTGGTGCTCAGTACCCCCCTGATTACCTTTCCAGTGGTGCTCGGCGCCATTCGGATTCTGGCTCCCCACCTCTTCTCCAGGAGCTTTCAGACTCCCTGTCACCCCAACGAGACTCCTGTGTGTCAAAAGAAATCAGGAACATTCTCTCTGAATACTTTAAGATTTTCAACAAATAATTTAGTCCTTTCAAGGCATTACTGTGTCATTAAAAACTCACTTGTTGCACTGTAGAGAACACGGAACTATGAGGAGTTTAAATAACTAAATTATGATCTAAACTGACTAATTCGATTGTTTCTGGTGCAGTTTAACAAGCAACATGGTTCCCTTTGTGCCACGTACTTCACCAGCAGGGTAGGCTATAAGCAAATACATTAAAAAGTTTATGAACAAGTGTATGAACAATAGCTACAGCCAGCCATAGCTACCACCTGGTGACTCAAAGGAGAAGTTCTAACACTTTCACTTTTCCTGGGGCTTCATGACAATAGGAATGAACTCAAGGAACTATTTCCTTTTGTGCTCTCTAATCTGATCAGGAAACAGCTGAATACACTGAAAGCTCTCAGTGGTAGGATTATTTTGTTCCCAGTATCTCAGTGGACAGAACAGGTGAGGTATTAGTGACTCACACAGGACACCTGGTTTCACAGAATCACACAACCCCTTTTTAAGAAAGATACTCCAGTTTTAAATCTCCTCTTTGAAAAGTATTTTTATTTGTCAGTATGGGGAAATATACAGGTTAACCAAGACCTTGTATATCCATTCTCTGTGGCTGTCTCCTTAAATGCTTTTGAAATGACCCCAAACAACAACAGAGAGCAAAGAATCCCAAAACTGCAAGTGGAATTTCTGAAGTGGCACAGATCTCTCTCTCAGAACCTGAGCAAGCTTTTCCATATTATCAAGTGCCCATGGCTAGGAGACCTCTTATGTGAAAAATACCCATCATGACTATTTACTTGAAAGACTATCAAAACAGTTTATAGAGAATCTGATAACTTATCTCCCTGGTATTACTCAGTGAAGTATGTATTAAACAAAGAGAAAGGCTGTGGTGGATGAAATTTAAAACTAGTTCTCTTGAATGATAAGTTCTGAAAAAGTGGGAGTGTAGAAGGCTTATGGCACTTAAGTTACATTCTTGAAAATATTAAACATTTATTTGCAAATAACTTTGGTTTTCTGTCAGATTAGCATAACAGTCTTTCCCAAACCAACCTAAAATTGTAAACTGAAAGTAGCACACACCTCTTGTTTTATGTTACTGAATATTTCTTGCAAAACATAAAATTATGCTTTAATGTTTAGTCTGGAGTTTTGCTTCAGTATCTATTTTAATTCCTGACTTGGGCATGAGTCACTGCACTCACTTCCAATACAGCTTTCCTTCTTTTGTGTTAAAGAAAATTTTATCTAATATTCATTTTAGCCTTTATTCATTTAGTTTTTAAACAGCTTGGAGCTCTTAGCAGCTTCTCTATATTACTCTACTACTAAACTAGAGATTCCAGAATATGGTAATGAGCTGAAACTAAGTGATGATAATTAAACTTTTAAATTAGCCACTCACGAAACTCTAAAAAAACCCCAAAAACTAAACAAAGACCCCCTACAATTCTAACAATGCTCCCATCACCTTCCCAATAATCCAGAGAAGGAGCAGCCAAAGAGAAAACAAACCTGCAGGTATTTCCTACCTTCCTTGAAAAAGGGTCATCCAGGCCTCTCCTCTCCTCTTCCCTACGACGCTCTCTCTCTTCTATCTCCATCTCTCTTTGACGTTTTTTCTTCTCCAGTTCTTCCAGTTTCTTGACACGCTCCTGGTATTCCCGCTGCTCCTGCTCGCGCTTCTCGCGCTCAATGCGCTCCTTCTCCTCACGCTCTGCAGGGTTGGAAACATAAATACAGTTATTACCAACACAAATTCCACTGCTTTGCTGTATCCACAGAAGGGTTAGAAAATACAACCTCTCCCCTCTGACTTCTTAGTAAAAAAAAAAAATCCAAGCATTTCATAGGATGTGTTTAACTAACCATAGAACCTCTTTTCTGGAAGTATCATAACTTGGAAGCAATAGGAAAAGGAGCCCTGATACATCCATTAATGAGACATCTTGAACAGCTAGCAAGAAAGGAAAGAAAAAGTTCCACTATCAGTATGTTAATTCAATGAACAGACCACAAATGTGCCAGCTAAAATATCAGTAAGCACCCTCAAGCAAAGTAGAGGACCCCTTGCTTAGAAAAGGTCAAACAAAATAATCAGCTAACAGTGTCAGAAATTCAATGTTCGTGACTGCTTTGGGTTTTGTTTTTTAAATACTGCATGATTATGAACTCTGATACATAAAATCTTCATCCTTCAAGTGACATATAGGACAGAAATTCACCTCACAGGATGCCAAACACCTCTTCTCTCCCAAAGCCCTGAATCTGGCTATCACACAAAACAATTCACAAAGAAAGGTGTAAGAGTCACAATTCTGGAGTTCTTGATCTGACACCAATGTTCCCTTTCTTTTCTCTTTCAGATATGCACAATTAAGTGTCCAGAACTCAAACTATAGGCTAAAATCAAAGATCCAATTTTTCACTAGCCTCCCTTACTTTATCCCCTTTCTCATGCATGTCTGGGAAAAGGGGAGGCATTTATTTGCCTTCATTTTCCCTTCCTGCTACAAAGCTTTGCCTTCACCCTCTGCTGCACAGGTAAGCATTCAGCAGGTGTGTTAGGTAACATATAAGGCACAGTATCCAGGAGCAATGAACACAGTTTGCACCACTGACTGGAAGTTGAAAAGACTTCCTCCAAAATCCTGGAATGGGGAAACCAGACACTAACAGTGTTACACATCTAGAAGGGCTGAAGGGTGCAAAGGACAAAATAACCACGTTCTCAATCACACCTTTAAGCAGCTGCTCCTCTCGTAACCTCTGCTCCTCCTCCTCCTTCTCCCTGTAGTAAGTGATGCGTCTCTCCTCCTTGCGCTGCTTCTTGCGCTCCTCCAGGCGATTCCGCCTCTCCTCTGCCAACCGCTCCTGGAACTGCTTCAGCTTATCCTGAAACACAAACCACACACCTCAGAACACCACACCTGCCATGGCTAAGAGCTGGGCAGTTACAAAAAGTGCTAAAGCTACACAAAATCAGCTGTAACACATAAACTTTGCTCCACTGGAAAACAACTACCTGTTCACCATTTCAGGCTCTTCTGCAACTGATTTTGTGTAGGAGAATTTACTTCAACTTAGAAGACAATCAGATTACTATCACACACAATATTAGTCCTTCATCTACTTGGAATTACCTAAATAATTTACCTGTATCTAAAATACATTATCTATAATTATCTTTACTGTTGCAAAGAATCCTATGCCATTACCTAATTTATTTTAACATAATACCTCTTTTGCCTTTTTTTTTTGTAAAGCCAGTTCTTATGGCAACAATCAAACAGTCAAAGCCATAAACAGTGTCAGTAAATGTAAAATTTTAAAAATGCAAAGCCAAAAAAACCCCAAAAGCATAGTTCTTTCACTGACCTTGTGGTCTCCTTTGTTCTTAAACTTTGCAAACACAAAACACAGCTTGAACAACCAAATACTTGAATGAAATAATTTCCAGATTTAAACATCAAGATCAAAAAAAATACCAAGTATTTCCACCTATTTCTCAGCTTCAGTATTACTGTCAGGATTATTCCATCATCCATTTAGGTCACCCAAAGACCACCTACAAATTGCTGTACTGGAATTAATATAAGTGCTTTCAAAAACGTCAAAAACTGCAGGTGGTAACATCCAAGAATGGGTGCAACAAATTCAGGGTTTTTTTATAGTCAAAGCAGAAAATACAAAATTCCACAGTTCTGAGCCATTTTAGATACTAATTTGCTTCTAGTTTCATAAAGAATCACTTGGTCACAGTTTTAGCTTGTCACTTTAAGGGAATAATTCATCACAGTGCCACATCTCATGTACCTCATAAACTGTTCTCCGTGATGCTTTGAGTCTGGCTTCAAACAAATCTCTATCCTCCAACATCCTTGAGAGTCTGCTCTTATGCTCGAGGGCTTTCTCACGCTCCAGCTGCAGAGTGGTGATCTGAAAACAGAAAATATATAAAGTGTAACTTTACTTTGCATTTGAATTCAATCTACCTCAGAGAAATTATCTTCTCTTCTTTCAGAGCTGAGACAGAAGATATTGCTGTCCACCAGCACAATTAAATTGCAGTTCATTCTTTCTTCTCTTTGGTAGAGCTGGGGACAAAAGGACAGTGCAAAACCCACTTTCTTCCTTCATTGCTAATGGACTTCATTATCTGAACAAAAAGCTCTTACCCTTTCTTCTTCCTGTTGCTCCCACAGCTCCATATCATGCACTCTTTGTTCCTCATAGGCAGTCTTTATCAAAGGAATCTCTTCTAAGCGCTTTGCTCTTTCAAAATAGTCAATCTGAATAAAGAGAACACACCTTTAGCATGTCATAATGCAAAGTCCCAATGTGGAAGGCTCCATCTTCAGCATCCCTCAAAATAAAACTCTGGAGACTATTCCAATAAATCTGATATATTATGGCTACATAACGAGCACTACAGTGGACCAAATCAAAGGTCCACCTAACCAAGAATCTGCCTCTACCAGCAGAAACTAAGCACACTCCCAGGGAAGGATGCAGGAATAGAGGCAGGCACACACACAATACTCTTTTGGCATCAGCTCCCAGCATTTCCTGCACTGGAAGTTTTTTTTGTATTTTAAGCATCAGCAGATTTCTCCTCTTGTCCTTCTGAACTCAAAGAAGCTTTTCATATACAACAGTGTACTTTGTAAAGGACTCCCGTGTGTCTATGGCTCACAGCATGAAGATCCACCTTCTCCTTACAAACAGTTCTGAACATGACTCCTGCTGGCTTCATCTGATGCTTCTGACTTCACTACCCCCGGCAGTCAGTGCAAGAACTGCTCCCATCATCAGCTCTTACAGCAGGTAAACTCTTACAGACTGACACCACATCCTCTCTCCAGAAATCTTTCAGACAGAAGGTACTACTTCACATACACATTTCTCACACGGAAGCCAATCCACATCATGGGTAATGTTTGTGGCCCTCCTGTCAAACTTCCAGTTCAACTGCATTCTTTCAGAGATAAAGAGACCAGAGCTGCAGACAGTGCTCCAAATGCAGAAGAACCAAGTTCCGTATCACACAACCTCTCTTTCATTCTTGAATAGAGTAGGAAGTCCTGGGTGAGTTTAGCCTTGCCCAGACTGCATCTTATGACATGTTTCTCAAACTTCTATAGCTACCCACATCTCAGACATCCTTTTCTGCCATGTAGAAGGGCTCTAGCAATGGAATTCCCCCTGTTTCAGTGAGGACTACTATAGCTAATTAATTTAGTTTCTCTGTAATGGCCTCACCTTCTTCAAAAATTTAATCTTCTCTGAGCATTTTCCAATTACAAGTTTTTCCAACTAAGACTTGGTTCATATACAGCTTAAGGATCCTTTTTCAAATCAACTCCATTAGTTAGAGCAGATTTTTGCACTGAAATTAGAGACTCAAGTGGTTTATAACACATTTACCTTTTTTAAGTTTCAAATAATAGTATTTCCAACATCAGATTACATATCTATATCTATCTATATATATATGTATGTATATTTATGTATCAACACAGGAGTTTACATTCACTAAAGTGTTGTATGGACATGGGTTTGCACCCTTCCTACTTTGTACCTTTTTCTCCTGATTCTTCAGACGTTCCTGAAGTTCCTTCTTTTCTTTTTCCAGCTGTTCAACTTGTTTAGCCATAATGAAGTCAGGATCCAATTCTTCAAGATCCTACAACCAAGCAAAGAAACAAAATAAAGCAAACATTTTTTCTCTTGCAAATGTGGCTTGTTATTTTATTTACTCACTTAAGCTTCTCTGTAGTTTTCCCCTGAACTTTTAAACTAATTTGTTTCAGAAACATTCTTGGTTTCTTCTCCTCTCTCCTGGGTAGCTTGTATTTTATTTTTAAGAAGCTTTCTAAAGCATTTGATGTTGGTTTTTAATTTAGACACAGTCCAGATACTACAAAATCAGATCTGAATTTTGCATTTTAGACACAAGGACGGAAACAAGGACGGGAGAGAGAGGAGCAAAAAAACCAAACCAGAACAAAAAGCTGAAAAACCCAAACAAAACAAAACTACAGAAGGTGGACTTTATGAAGATAAAACCCCAGGTAAAAAAGGTCACATCCAAACCCAAAATTAAGGTTTACTTACCCTGTTACATTTTTAAGAGAGACTGTTTATAAAACCAGTTACAGCATAAACTCAGTAAACCCATGAAATTCAGGCAGCCTAGTGCTGTCACACCAAAAGCATAAGAAAACTTGACACTGTAACAGTAAAGTCACCTACCTCAATATCAATATCTTTGAATGCTTTGGCTCCCAGCTCAGTTTTCTTGATCTGCTCCAAGCGCTCACGAACTGTCTTCTTCTTGATCTGCTCATGCTCCTGCAGGATCCGCTCCTTCTCCCTCTCCTTCGCCTCCTGGCGCAGCCTCTCCTCCTCAGCTTTCCGGACTTTCTGCAGCTCTGCCTCCCGCTGTTCCAGCTCCTCCTTCTCACGCTGAATGTTCAGGCTTTCCAGGCGCTCCTTTCTCTCCTCTATCGTTTGACGACGCGCGAGGATCCGCTGATGCTCCTTCCTGGAATTCTTCAGGAAGGCAGTGACTGCCAGCTGATGCTGTTCTTCCTTCTCTTGCTGAATGTAAATTAAGACAATGATGATTATATTCCATTCTCCAAACTGGCCAGCTGAACAGGAATACAACTGTGATGGCAAATCTAATCACTCATCCAAGGGGCATCCAAGGCAGGATGAACTGACTAGAACCACACTGTGTATAAAAGGTAATGTTCTGCAACATGGCTCAGGTATGAGAGTTTCTGTCCAAAAACACTGCACACCCAGATGTTACTGGTAGTGAAATCTCTAACTGAAAGGGTGTGGGGGTCAATCTTGTTTATGTCTGCCTGTGTTTGGAAGCACACCACCATATGGACTGTATTTCACCACAGCTCCTTTGTTTTTAAAGTTTTGTTATTTTCCAAACACATATAAGAGGAAAAACATCCTAATTGCCTCAAAGCACTGTCTGAGATGATAGGAAAATGAGTCAACAACTCAGATATAAACATGGTACATAAACCCCTTTTGATTACCTTACAAAAAGCACTAGAGTTCTAGACAGTAGCATATAAACTATTCTTTAAGCAGCCTTCTCATCCCCCACTGTTCTCCAGAGCACCCACACAATCCTTTGCAGACACTCATGCTGTACATGAGGTGTAATTATGCCATCTGAGGGAGCTGCCCATTTTCATCAGTCCACCAAGGAGCAAAACACTGCAGCCCTATCAGCTCACTGCACCCCCCCAAGTCATGCTGCTCATGAAATGTGAGCTCCTTCAGAGGTATTTTTAGTAACCTGTCACTGCTGGGGCATTCAGCAAAAACACTGAAACATCCGAAGATAAACAGAGGGGCCAGAAACACAGAAGTGAAAAGCTTTAGATGAATTTAACAAATTTGTGAATTTAACAAATTCAGCACTTGAAAAAAGTCAAGTTTTGAGGAAAAAGGACATCAACTTTCCCTGTAGCTTCTCTAGCCACAGACTGAGATTAACATTGATACAGTTCTCCAGTTTTACAGGCACAATGACCAGCATTTATGTCATTTATGTGTTACTCAGCTAACTGCACTAACACGTAAAGTGCAAGACTATTTGTCATTTCTATCCATGAATGTACAGATAAAGCACATTTTTTCTTTCAAAACTACAATCTAATACCAAATCACTAATCAAGTCTTCTTAAGGGAAAACCTACATAGAAGTATTTTTATCTTAAACACTACAAAACAGCTAATACATGTTGCAGCTAAAATAAGTGAGCATTAGGTGTCATGAAAGTTCTACTTTGTGTGTTTGTATTTTAGGAATATTACTTAGTGTTTCAACCTGTATAAAGAATCTAAGATGGATATCCTGCTGTCGTGGGGAAAATTATCTGATATGTTTGCTACCAAATCTTTCATAAACGTAAAGCAAATGAAAAAATTACCACTGCTCTTGCAAGAAAAGTGAAGGTTTAACTTGCCACGACCAAAGCATGCTGGAAATCCGAGGCTGATTTACACCTTGCTGCTACAGGGCTCTGGAGAACCTGAAATGTGAGTCCGACCTTGAAGCCAAGAGCTCCAGGGAGGAGGACAGGGAGTGACAAGGACAGGTCAGTTCTTGAGCTGTGGGACCTCTCGTTCATGTTTTTAGATCCCACTATAAAGTTACATTCCAGGTTCTTCAAAACACTAGTTTCTCCAGGAAGAAAAAAGGAAGCAGGCTCTTGGATTTTCAAAAATGCATGCAAGATTTTACACAAATCCTGGCTCTGTGGGCTCATCTATGGGAAAGATACTATTTGGTATATCCTAAACCTGATATATGCAAGAGTCACAACTTAAACTGAGGCCTCTTGTGTACTTTTTGACAAGGTTTTAGTTACAAACACTAACACATTTAAGAATTACTTCTTTACAAGCACAAATAACTGAGTACTACTAGGCTGGAAGAAAAAAAAGAAAGTAAACTGTACATCTAATCTGAGGAAACACATTCATTAAAATATAAGCTTTGGTATAAAGTGTTGAATTATTGGCTTACATTTGTACTTAATCCACAAACATATAAATGCAGCCCATGATTACTGTCAAATTAGATCAGACATTATTACAACGCTCTATAAAACAGAGCAAGACACTTCTGAAAATAAATGTACAAAATCTCCAATTGCTACCTACTCAAATTCTTGCAATGTCATGTCAATTTAACCACAGAACTCACTGCCCTTCCTGTGTCAAAGGAAGGTAAACCAAGGAACTCCTTCAAGACAATTTGCCTTGTTAAACCAGACAAGCTCTATCAGACCTGTTGGAGCAGGTGAGCATGTAACAGACACAGAAGATACTTTATCATTAATAAATGTATTAATGCTACATGTGTATATATTAATTGTTTGTTCTGAAGGGAGGAGTCAGCAGAACAACATTGTTTACCACTGCACTGAGAACAGGTTACTGGAAAAGAGAAGTTGATCAGACAAGCAAAAAATTTACAAGAGGCTGGATAAGGGCAACTGATGAACATCGCACAGATGTGATGCAGATGATGGAAACGCCAGAATTTGCCAACATATTCAAAAGACTTTAAAAGACTTACCATTAAGTGAGGAGGCTTAATGACTGCCAGGGCTTTAGCCAGAGCTGAGGACATGGCAGTCAGCTGGTTTCTGATCTGCTCAGAAGGCATGCTCTGGAGCTGAGGGCCTAGTGGAGCATCTTCTCTAGTACAGTAATTCAAATCTGAACCAAAACTCAGTGTCCTGGTTGTATGATCAAGGCGAACCTTTGCAAAAAGAAAGCAAAAAAAGGGGGGAGAAAAGGTATTGTATTATTTTTTGAACAATTTCTCTGATGCTCTGCCTATGACCAATATGAGTCTACAGAAGCTCTAAGCAGAAATTACTTAAAAAAATTAAATGAGCTGTACCACCATGTGAGAAATGCTGAATTAACAGGAGAAAAACAGCAATGTGAATAAAAGCCTGTTTTATTTCTACAATTCATACAAAATAAAGCCCAACCAAAAGCCCAAGTGGAAAAGGCTGAACTTCCAATGATTCAGTGAAATGAGCACTGCAAGACAAATCATTCTTGTCTCTTGCTCTACATTAGCAATATGCAAACCAAGAATCTTGACTTTAGTGCAGGTAATTGCAACACGTCTAAGAAAAAAACTCAAGTTGTGACCTAAGTGAACTAACTCGGCTTCATCTGAAAAACTGAATGGATAATTACTAAAAACAACCTGCACCTCACTGTTCTTTCAACAAGGACAACTTTACCAACTTAAAGCAGCTGAGACCTCTCAGACATTGGTGTTTCACTTCAGTCACGTGCTGAGACACAAACCAACGCCACAACTGCTGCCTCCTCAGTCTTGCACAACTAAGGCAGCACTGGCAGAATTCACAGCCCTGTTTGTTAGACTTGCTTCATATGCTGGACTAAATGACTGGGGCTTACAAGGCAAGTTTCAGCAAATTTTATTTCAACTTCTACTTCTACTGGACCTACATTAATGGCTGTTGACCTAAATCAAAAGTACACATGTGCATCTTTTATTCTATTTTATCTCCACGTATCAGAAACCATTCTCTCCCTGGGTTAAATGTAAACCAGTTCATCTTCATCTCATGTAACACACATGAACCCAGACATCACCTCAGGAAAGTCTTCCTGCAGCACTTACCTGTAAGTCACAATGCCTGGCTGCATCAACAATACAGCGCTCCAGCTGGAAGGCATCAACAAAGGGAACCAGGGTGCACAGACGGGCAAACTCAATGCTTTGATAAATCTGGGCCACCTGAATGTGAACAGAAACATCAGGTGTTTTTCCTCAGTAAAAAGAAATCACAAATAAAAGTTGTTGTACAGGCCTTAAGAGTTAACTTACTGAATTGTCAACAAGTGAGTGTATACATATTAATACAACTGCAAATACTCCTTTGGGGTTTTATTTCTGTACTGTATTCAAACTTAACCCAAGATCAAATGCCACCCCTGAATGGCTGCTTTGTATGAAGGAGACTGGCAGCAGTAACTACAAACAGCTATGCTGCTAACTAGCCTTCAACTATTTCTTTAGCACACCAGAAATAACACTGCCCTCACTTGTAATGAAAGCAGGTCAATGAAATGTGCATTTTATAAAACACTTAGATATAAAAAACCCAAAACCAAAACCAAACAAGCAAAAAAACAAAGCAAAATGCCCTCCTAGACCTTACTCCAAAGAGAAGTTTCAAGAAACCTGATAAGCAATGAAGAAAATCTTGGCAAGAGATTACACCACTGTACCCCACTATCAAGTACTACTGCTGTACAAACTAAAGATACAAGTTATACACTGGAAAAAATCATAATGGTCTTCTAGTTGATGAAAAAAACAAATTACTTCAGCATGAAAGTTTCCAACTTTATCTTCTTCCACAGCACTTTTTAACTTACATATACTTAGGAACATCCATTTTCTTTGCTCATACCTGCTGCAGAAGGCGAAGAATGGTGTTGTTCTGCAGGTGAGGAACATACAGCTGCAGTTCAGGCTCCTTTTCAGCTTGGTCTTTCACCCAGTTTAGAACCTATCAAAAGTCTGAAAAGTTACTCTATCTGGCATCGGCCTGTACAAACTTCACCATTAAAGTTCAAAGCATGGTTCATAAATATTTCTGCTTTACAGCTCATGAAACAGCAGCACTTCTGTCCAGATACTGTGTTTTACTGTTTTTTTACTGTGTTTTTCTAATCTTTTGATCAGAACAGCTTTATTTATAATGGATAACCAACAGTTCCTGTATGAAGGCGACTGACAGTGCTGGCAACATTTACCACACTGCTAATTTACCTTCAAGTTCTTTTTAGCACCTCAAGTATCTTTGTTCCCACTATCAAAGAAAAAGAACATGATGTGCTTCACTAATTGCAAAATTTACACTAAGCTAATCAACAGCTCTCACATTATTCTACTTCCCAATATTCTCTGTCTTAACAGTAAAAGCAGTCATTGGTCCATCTTTCCACTTCATACACAACCAACCTGCCTGCACATGCACCTGTGCACACACAGCCTTCTCATTCTGCATCTTTAAACAAAATCAACTCAGTATGACCTCCCCCAACAGAACCTCCTGATACATTCCCAAAGTGCTGCAACCTTTGTGGGACCCTCTGAACAGCACCCAGAAAATTCACCTAGAGTGAACTTTCATTCTGTTTCAACAACCTGATGTACTGTGTGTATCAGATGTCATGAACACGTCACTGCAATGGAACTGGACCAAATCAAGCCCACTACTGAAAAATCTGGCAACAGAAAAACCTGGTTGATATTTACCAGAAATCAATATTCAAATAACAAACCATTAGTCAAGACCAATTACTGCACACAGAGAGCCACAAAACTTACCTTGCTGACACGGGCACTTAATTTGAGCGGGTGAAAGTCTACTTCAAGCCAATTGTAAAGTTCTTTCACTTCTGGGACAACATATTGCACTACGTTGAACCTGACCTACAGACAACAACAAAATCAAAATAAATACTGTTTTAACCAACAGTTATGCTTTAAGATTTTAGTATTTAAAAAGTTGAACAGGAACCACATTTACAGTTTAGTATAGGAGACTTGTTTTTTATTAAAACATTCTTAATTGCAGTGACAGTAACTATATATTACACCACTTAAATAATTTAAAAATGGAAAAGTAGACACAAAACATATAAACAAGGTAAACAGACTAAAGCATCATCCTCAGTTTGGACATTTGTAAGACACAAGGTCTATTAGACCCACATCCAAATTAAAAAGAGACATCTCTGTTCATGATTACATTTCTGATGCTTTAAATTGTGTTTTTGAGGCAACTGGAGGTACTGAAAGAATTAATTCCTATTGTAAAATGAACTTTGAAGGTAAGTTTTAGACGTGTGAGGATGACTGCAAGAAATTCACAATTCTCTGAAAATACCTCTGACTGAAGGTCTGACTTGTTAATGAGTATCTGGGGAGGTCTGAGGACAGATAAATGCAGCCTCCCTTCAAATTAAACACAATGAAGTTTTCATAATCACTTAGATCCACATGAACCACTCTTTGGTATCTGTCCTGCACTGACCCAAAATACATTTAGAACAGAAAAATAAGCATTTGGTTCAGTTAATTACACACCTTAGAGCAGGGAAAAACTCCCCAAATTTCCAGTTCACAACCCACCTCAGACCCCTCAGAGTTTCAAAACGCCCTTTGTTGCTTGGGTGACATAAAGGACAATATTGGATCTGACTCTTTAGTGCACATAAGAATTCACTGCCACTGCCATTACCACCCCTTGCACCACGAGTCCCACAGCCAAGCACAAAGCTCCACAAGGAAAACAGGACTTGTTACAAAGCTCCTCACCCCCACCTACCATATCATTGATGAGACTGGCCCGTGTGGGAGGGGCCTGGAGCCCCAGCAGGGTCGCCAGGCGCCGCTGCTTCTCCACGATGATGCCATCCATGTCCAGGAGCCGAGCAATGTCCGTCCTCTCGGGAGTGATGGGAATGGACAGAGTGGCCAGAAGGACTCGAGTAGACATCCTGTGGACAAAGCAGAAGCGCAAGAGAACGTTTAGTAATTCCTGTTTATGGATGTGCCAAATCAAGACAGCGATGAGTTGCATTCAGGATGCAGAACTGTGTAAAAAAAGCACCAATGACAAAGATGCCAATTGCCTCATGAGGACAGAATGCGGCTTTCCTCAGGAAACAAGGGAAGGAGTTCTGTAACTTCTTTTCATTACTTACATACATGCACGTATGTATATTTACAACAAAATTTAAGCTGCCTCTGTATGACAACAGCAGAAAGCAGCACCTCCAAAAACTCCTTTTAGCTGCAAATCCATACCTGTCATTTTGAATGCATTGATTTTTAAAATATACTCTGCAAGCCAGATATACTTTTTGATGTAACAAAACAAACTGTATTAAACACTTAAATTCTGCTCTTAGTACCCAAGTGAGCAGGAATCTAAGAATTTCCATCAAGCATTTACAATGACCAGACTCTTATTCCATAAAGGCCTGTACATGCACTCCAGAGTTAATGCAGTCAGTGATTCTGCACTGCCAGGGCCACACCTGTTACCAAAAAATGAAAGGCCTTCTGGCTATGCAGACTTTTATACACTAAGGAGAAGTTTACATTAGTTACCATGAAATCTTGTGAAGTAAATACCACCACTCAGGAGAGAAAAAGGAAACAAACAGATACTACTGAGTTGTTCAGCTTCCCAGTCAGTAAGAGAAGAAAGCTTAACTGAAGAGACCCTGGTGTTCACAATACTTACACTGTGGCTTTGTAAAACATCCTTCTTGCTCTAGATTTCTTTTGGGACAATTAGTACAGAATCAATTTAGGCAGAGCATAAGTCATACCAGTCATCTGCTTCTTCTGGGGTACATTTTAGTTTATTTTTGAACCTAGGGGGTTAAAAATAGAACCTAAGATCACATTAACTATCATTCCCCACCTCTGCATCTCCTCTTGTGTGAGATTCTTTCGCATTTCTCTTGATAAGTGATAAAGTCGGTGAAGGGTGGATGCATGAAAAAGAGCATTTCCTGATTTCCAGAAGACAGTTGAAACTTTGTGATAGTAATTTGCCATCAGCTGTGGCTTGGGTGGTTTCTTAGACAGGGCAAATAGTCCATGAATATCTTCCACTGCTTTGAAAGCTTCCTAAAATAAAAAACACCAAATACACTATTTTTAGGAAGTTTCTGGCAACACCAGAAAAAAGGAAAAATATAAAATCAATGTTATAAGACTATAAAATATTTAATATTTCTGAAAGCTGCAATCTTCAGTTTTGTCAGTAACATGAAATGAAATACTTCTTTCCTAAGAAAGAAATTATTCAGACATACTGCAACTCCAATAACTATCTGCTTAGAATTTGGTATTTAATGATGAGTACATTCTTTGAAAACTTGTTTCTTTCAGATTTAAAGCTGTAAACTGAAAGGAGAAAAAAAAATCAAAAATGAAGTAACAAAAGTTCTACTATTTTACTGTTATATCAGTTCTACTACTTACTGGGTTTACCATTTTTCATAAAAATAGTTTTAGTGATCAAAATATGGGTACACTTTCCTTAAAAGCACAAGTAATCTTGGAAATTACTTACAAGTAATTACCTAAATACCTAAAACGGAAACAGCACAACAAAGAACATTCTCCAAATTCACTTTTGAAGGAATTTGACACCAGANAAAAACGGAAACAGCACAACAGAGAACATTCTCCAAATTCACAAATCCAAAAAAATTACAACCTCAGCTTTTGAAGGAATTTGACACCAGAAATGCTGGCAGAGGTGAAGGTCTTTTCATCAGCTCCTCCCTTTCACAACCCAAAGTGACATCAGCCATTTCAGCATTTCTTACTACCAAAGCTCACTCTGAAATGCTGTGCAGGAACACCAGAGTTGTGGGGATCAAACAGGTAAATTGCCTGAAACAGCACCACACAGCCAGAGAGGTGTGAGGCAGCTCAGCAAAAGCGTAACAGGCCCTGGGAAAAGGAATGTTTCTGTGATTCTCAGACTAAAGTATGAAAAGCATGAGATTGTATCGTTGTGGGACTGTGGTTGCAAAACAGCACTTGCTAGATGTCGGCTGGGAAAACAATTGCTTGGAATAGACACGAAGACAAGTAGTTCTGTAAACACAGCTTGCTCTCTTCTCTCGAAGAATTTCACAGCTGCTCAATAAACTTGGATTCAGTGCTCCACCTCGCTGGGTCCACGTCTCATCCATCCAAGTGTTCAAAATGCACATTCTAGACATTAAAACTTTACTCTTTAGCTACTCTCCTTTCTTTACCTTGCTGCACACACCATGAGACACAACCTGCCTGGAACACGCTGGGTGTGGGGGGCCCTGCTGCATACCTGCCACAGCTCCATGCTGATAGCACTGTCCAGCTGCACAAGCCTGGTCTCCAGGTGCATGGACTGGCTGTCGGGGTTGTTGAGGTTGATGGCTGTGCTCTGGTTGTGGTGGCGCTGGATCTGCCCCAGGTGCATCCGCAGGTTATCGCAGAGCTTGCGGAACTCGGCTTTGCGCGTGTACTGCAGGCAGAACTTAAAAGCTGCAAAAAGGAACAGCATAAACTAAGAATATACACCAAGGGTGACTTCGTGGTAGTTCTAAAGGGGATTCAAGTATGTAAATCAGTACATTTAAAGACTCTGCATTTACAGTCAAGATATATCAGACACAATATAATCCGTTGCGCACAAGTGACAAAGCAAAGCATTTCCTTCTTGACCTCAAAAAATGAAGGTTTCTACACAATTAACAAAGGGAACACTTAAAAGTCTCTTCAGAAATGTTCTAATTTATGCATCCGTTCTAGCTTTTACTTTGAAGTAAGAATAAATAAAACCCCATCCATGACATGAATTCAGGTTTTGGTTTTATAAAATGTGGGAAAAAATTCTCAAGTCATTTAAATATGGTAAAGTTAAATGAAACTTTCTAATGAATGGAAAAGACAGAGTAAAAAATTGTCTTTGATCCCACAGCTCCTCTCAAAAATCAGTTTTAGCTCTGCCACTGTCAGTCTAAAAATTCTAAAGTATCTCTACCAGTAACAGGCACAAAACGAAGCCTCAACACTGCAGTGCAAAGACTTAAATATATTAAAGCACCTAGAGCTCATCTGATAGTCATC
>VYZS01037865.1:601-27806 GCA_013400695.1 Neodrepanis coruscans
TATTTGAGAATTGTCTCCTCTCTTTTAGCAGTGTGAAAAACTTACAGGAAGTGAGACTAACTTAGGTCTTCAGACATTAAGTATGTAAAAAAATAGCACAAGTGTATAAAGCTTAATCTAATTTCACTTAATGCTTAATCAATTTAGGTTAAATGAAATAAAAGTCTAAATAGTGTTTGCAATTGTTTAAGTTAATCTAACTCAATGGTCTGCAGAGTGAAGTCGAATTATCCCAGACTAAATATTGGTGAATTAGATGTAGAGAGAAACATTAGAACAGAATCTTACCCAGTTCCATTTTTAGAGACACAATGAGCAATAGAAGAAATTAATTTTCTTCAGGCAGCTCCAGGAGGCCAGACATTAAGTCAACAAATTCATCTTTAGAAAAATACATGTCCTTCTGAAAGAGGGTACGTTTAGATCAGGAGGAAATTCTTCCCTGTGAGGGTGGTGAGCAAGCAGAACAGTCTGCCCAGAGAAGTTGATGCCCCATCCCTGGGCATCAAGGCCAGGTTGGATGGGGCTCTAAGAGACTTGGTCTGGTGTAGGACTGGAACTAGATGATCTTTAAGATCTCTTCCAACCCAAACCATTCTATGATTCTGCAATTCTCTTAAAGGAATAAAGTAAATTTTCCTTTAATCTCATAATAATTAATTATAATAATTAACTTTTGAGTTCTGTCACTTAATATTAAAACACTGTCAGTCCAGAAGGAAATGACAAGATACCCATAAATGTTCCCCACACAATGTTAAACAGAACAGAATTTTACTTGAGTGACAGAACAGGGAGAGGTGAGGCAGGAATTCTTTCCTATTTTTTCTGTCTTTCCATCTTCTCATGAGAAGACACTTCGCCCTCCCAGCAGCTCAGAACAGTGTGTATTGATCTCAAACACCCACTTTGCACACAGCCAATGAAAATATTCCTGCCTCTTTAAAGACAAAGTTTAGGAAAGTCTTTGGCACCACTGACATCCTCAAAACTATTTCAGAACTGCCTCTCTCTTTGCCACATGAGGCACAGGACTATTACATCAGTTAACTGTCCCTTCCCTAGTGATACATCTGCAAGCACCATTTCTAAAAGTAGATCTCCAACACATTAAGCCAAGGGACACTGACTGGTGAGGGAACACAACTCAGGGAAAATGAACATTTTTTCCTCAATTCATCAGAATCAAGTTGTTCACATGGGAGAGGATGGAGGACACTTTTGTCATGGAATCCTGACATTTAGTTTCCTCTGCTCTTAGTAATGACTTGGTGGAAGCACTTACAGAAGTTCATATATCCTTTCCAAAAAAGGCAAACTATGGAGCAGATTCCTACTGAAGGAGGCCACAGCAATTACTTTTTTTATGTGGTATCAGGCTGCTTGCACCCAAACCAACAGTGCTATGCTTCAAGAAGAGGTTAAAAGACCATGAAGGACATCCCAAACATTACAGTGAGAACACAGCAAAGCTTATTGAAGCTGTGTTTCCATCCTGTGTGCCCAACACCTCTACTTCGGAGAGTCTTCTTAAGAAATACACCACATATGGTAACTCCATGGAAAAATCCCAAATTCTCACAGTATTTTCATCCTTTCAGGGACATTTTTTCCTGACAGGACTTGAACAAGTGAAACAGCAGCTTGTAGCTTTTGCACACCTGTTCAAAACTGGATTATTATAGTCTATTTTTACTACTATCCACAATTAATTCCTGTCCTTGGGGAGTTTTCAAAATTTTTTGATGATTTTATGTAGTAATAAGGCGAGAAGATTCACACTGAGATAGTTGGTGATGAGAGCAGTAAGAAAGTTTCAAAGAGGATAAAAACAGTACAGTCTGCTAGTGACAAGAACCTTTCGGTGCCATTGAAATTACTTTTTAATTTTTACTACAGTAAAGATGATGCCTGTCAGCATTTGTAAGAAGTTTTCTCTGCTTGAATATGACAGATTTCAACTTGAAGGGGGTGGGAATCAAGTCATAATGGCATTTTCTAACACAACTCTTATTTCCCTGGAACTGAAAGTGAGTATTTTATAAGCATTGAGCATCTCTTCAAATAGAAAAAGATGAAACCAGAAAGTTTTTCATAGCAGACTAAGCTTTGCATGTTGTTGAAAATTAACTTTTTGTTGAAAATTAACTTGCCAAAAATACAAAATACACTTAAAAATACAATATAAAAGCAACTGTATTTCATCTTGATCAAAATGAAATTGACAGCAAGATTTTAAAAATCAATAAGGGCTTTTCTGTTTTGAAAATTTCAGATGGATGCTGAACTGCTGAATATTAAAAGAAGATAAATGAACTGATAAACAACACATGGATGAGTGCCATCATTTGAGTTACACAGCAGCAGAGGTTTTTTTAGCTTGTTGTATTTACTTTCATATGGTCAGTGCCTGCGTTCCACTTGGTTAATAAAGTACAGCAACAAGACTTACGACTTCCATATGCAATCTGAAAAACAAAAATTAAAGTGTAGTGCACAAATAATAAACAGATGTTTTAAGTGTTCAGAGTTATAAGGGACACACATTTCAAAACAAATAAAAGAAGCCACCTGAGGAAAGTGATTATTAAGGATGGAAAAGGCAGCTATTTCTACTAAAAACATTAAAGGAATAACTGCTTTGTAAGTCAAAATGACTGCTGCAAACTGGTGACCAGGAAGAGCACTGCATGTCATTTTAAAGCATGTATTTTAAAAGGAAAATATAGTTCATATTTGCTTCACAAAATACTACAAGAACTGGTCTGCACCACTGGAGGCCACTAAAATACTAAAGAGCAAAACAAGAACAGGTCAATGTCTATGCACACAGGGGTAAATCAGGAGGAACAGTTATAACCAGACAAGCCAGCAGACACCATGCTGTTAGTAATCAGATATTTCTTATTTCTGATGGGTCATAAAGCTGCTCACTTTTGTGCTAATTCAATTTTAGACTACAAAAATATCTTTACTGTCTGTCTCCACAATTCACAACAAGACTCCTAAAACCTACTTTTATCAACAAGAAATGGAAGGCTAATTTCTACTGTATTTTTCTGTATTTTTCATTCTGTCCAACTTCAGCTCCAGTTAGGATCTAATGAACTACAGTTGCTTCTAAATCAGGCTTTGGGTGGATACCACAGCTATCCCATCCTCTGATGTGCAATACAGAAGCAGTAAACCAGTTTTTTGACAAGAACAACAATGTTTTTACTGTATGTTCTTTTTACACACAGCACTAAAACCTGAGCATCTAATTTATGCAATGCATCCCTGTTTCTAGACACCACATAAAAATTCCAGAGTACTCAACTTCGCTATAGATATGTAATTTGAAAGTATTTTTATATGAAAAATATATATTTTATACTGTTGGCACTGAATACAGCTCATTTTCCCAGTTAAGAGATGAGTAACTCCAGTATGTTTAAAACTATTTTGTTTTCAATGTGCAAAAACAAGGCAAGGGTTGATGACAGCCTAGGACATATTTAAACTGCAAGACTCTTCAGATTAAATTCAATGTTCTTCTATTTGAAACTAACAAAAAAAAAACCCAATTTTTGTCCTCACTAGCTCTGGGAAGCATTAAGTGCAGCAGATGAAATACTATCTCTGTTTAGGTTCACTTGATTGCCTGGATCTGGTATTTGCCTTCACTGTTCCGACTTCACACCTGCTCTCACAGACATGCTATTTACAAATTTGTGTCCCAAAATTAACTTAGAGGTTATAAATATCTACATGAATTAGATTAAATACCATTAAACAGACCACATTGAAATTTGCTCTTATCTGCCCCCATCTATATCCCCCACTTCTTGACTAATCAGTTCTTGCTGGTAACATTTGAAAGTTATCCAGTTTTCCCTCTGGAGTATTCTTTAGCATCCCTACCAAAAACATGTGCTGGAAGAATCAGCTAGTCAAAGCACGATTTGCCTTTTTACACACACACAACTCTGGAATTTCAAAAGCACTCGTGCTGACTGTGTGGGATTTGTGCTACTATTTGTACTACTACAGTATTAAAATTTTCATGGTCTTCTAACCAACATCACATCTTTGCTCTTTCACTCTATGAGGGATGAACTTCAAGGGTAATTAAACAACCTTCTGCCTTTAGAGACGTGGGCTGGTGTCTCACATTTACTGTTCCCAAGGTTGGTGTCCTGTCAGTGGCCTTTGAATGGCCTCAGCGCTAAAGGGGGAGTATTTCTGCTCCCTCACTACCACTCACAGCAGTTCATTTCCCTCCATTATTCACGTTCAGATGCTTGTCAGACCTTCTGTGACCCAAGTTTAACTTACTACACCAGTGAAAAACTAGACAGCCTGTTTTTCTTCTGGGTTAGTTTCCTGTCAGGTTATTTTGTTGCATCAGCTCATGGAAGTGTCTGACGAACCAAACCAAGACAAAAGAGAGTGGCTAAACTGGCTCACTGCCTCCCCAAACTGCAGCCCCACTATGGATTTGGAGTTTCGTGATCGCAACTGCCGAGGAAGCTGCTGCTAGACTTGTGAAACAGAAAAATAACCAAACCAGGCAGTGCAGAAAGTTTGTAACATATATCTTATGGGGTATTTTTTCCTCATTTTTATGATACAAAATCCATTTAAAGCATACAAGCAAAACTTTTTATCTAAGGAGGATGGTGTGGAAAAGAATGAAAATGAAATACAATATTTGGCAGACTGTAGTTTTTCCCTAGTCCCATTATCAACTGAGCAAATCCTGAATTAAAGATGGTGGGTATTTCTTCCTCCAAGTTCAAGCTGCTTAAGCCCTGTACAACAAGGGATAGCTACCTCCTTCCTGTATTAACACCTTTCAGGTTATGTTCCTTGTTTTTAAAACCACTAATACAGTAGAATTGATTATGTAACATCAGATGTTATGACTTTGTCATGATCTAAAATGATCCCTCAAGAACAGATGTACTTCTTTATGTCTCAGTAATATTCAAATCAGCTGCCTCAGAAATCAAACCCCCCATGAATCTTCACTTTAAAGAAAGAGTGCAGAAGTTGACTGTTCCTTAGTTACTTACCAATCAAGATTTGACCTGTTCTCATTGCAGAACTACCCGGCACCAGGCCATGGACCACAAGCTTCTCTTCACCCCCTCCTCTGGTGACTTTATCTTTCCTGCCTTGTTTCTCCACTCTTCTGCTGCTCCATGAGGACTGGTGGACAATCCCTACTAAGGCCTCCAGGAGCCTCTTATACTCTTCCTCTCCAGCACTGTGCAATTTTCTGGGATTTACATAAACATGCACATCTTTGTACTTTTGCTGAACAGTGACACCCACTTTCTGTGCAGATTGGTGTTTCAGAATGGAAGTAGGACCAGTGGAGTGCACATTACAGCTCCCACTGCCTTTCTTACCAGAATGCTTTGGTACAAGATTCTTCTTTTTTAATATTTTGGTCCATTTCTTCAGTTCATACTTTCTTTCCTTTTGTGATCCCTCTTGAATAATTTCAGCTTCATTTTCACAAAACCTGACATGATTCACTGCTGGCATTTCTGGACAGCTGTTCTGGAGCAGGGTTTCTTCTTCACTTTCACTCAATTCTAAATAAAATAATTCCCCATTCTTCTGCACACCATCCAACCACTCAGGCTCAAGATCACTGGGAAAGAAAAAAAAAGATCAGTAACAGCTCTGATAAGGAAGACTGATGACTGTGCAAGTGACATCTGATAAATAAGGAAGGGACAAGGTGTGTAGGAGATAAAGAAACAAAGGAAAAAAAAAAGCTGCTTCCTGAACATCAAAAGCTCAACTGCTTCCCATAAGGATCAGAGTTTGTCTTAGATAAATTATGGATATGGCAAGGAAAGACATCCATCCCAGATGTTAAAATAGTTTCTTCAAATGCCTTACAGGAAAACAGCCACTGCAAAAAGCAATATTCCCTTTTCTGAAAACAAACAACAAAACACAACCACAAACCACTTCTTTCATGTACAAGTTTTAATTAGTAATTATATTCATGGGCACAATGAGGTTCTTTCTTAGAGGCAGAGATGCCATCCTATCTGTTCTATCACATTATTTTTGCCTTTATAATATAATAGTGGTGTTATTTTTGGGGTTGTCTTGTGCAGAGTCCAGAGTGGGACTTGATGATCCTTGTAGGTCCCTTCTGACTCAGGATATTCTGTGCTACTGTGGCAAGACAGATTGTACTGTCAGCCCTTCTAAGAGGCAAGATAAACATTTTAAAATCATTTAAATGTAACAAAATCCCTCTAAAACCAAACCAAGACAAAATCTAGATAACCCTTTTTAAAAGCCAAGTTCCAAATAGCACATTCAAGCTCTCACACAAAAATACACACTAAAAAGAAGCAGCACCGCTATAGAAACAATTCTGGCAGCTGGACTGGATCACTTCAAGTCACAGGCAACATGCAGCTGCAAAGCAAAGGCAAAGCAGCTCCAGGATGTATTAACAGAAGCACTATCAGCACACTGCAAAGAATTTTTTGTCCTAATTTGGCAACAACGATGTGTCAGCAGTGTCCAGTTTGGGTTAGCACATTTTAGGAAAGATGTAATAACTGGAACACACCCAGAGCACAGAGGCAAATCGTAAGAAGTGTATAAACATTGTAGAAGGAACGAGACTGGAGGAAATCACACTCTTTTGGGTGAGAAAAAAGCCAAACAACCAGAAAAACGATTTCTGAGAGGCAACAGCCAAATGAACCCCAAGGTGAACCACCCAAATGTTAGTACAGGATGAGGATCAATAATGGCCAAAGTAGGAGTACTCAGAGGTTTAATTATCTAGAATGCTCTGTACTGAAGACTTTCAGGAACAGACAAGACCAGTTCATTCATCCTGATTAGGTCTCCCTGTTTCACATAAGGAAAATTAGAACGGAGATTTACATTAGAATTAATATAATTCATTGTTTAAAGTTAACATTAATTCATACATTTCATACTAGACCTAATCTTACACAATAAAGGGTGCAACTTTTGTTTAGAACTAGTATTAAATAATTCAGATAAAGCATTCATTTGATAACAGATAAATGAAACTGCTTCAAAGTTTAGCTGAAGATTATGCAAAGACACCACAACGTAACACCTTTAACAGTTCAAAGAAAGGATATGGCTGACTAAAACTATAGAAAACATTGGCATGAATCTCTTCCTGGAGCCCTAGTTACTGTGAGAAACCCATGGATATTGAAAACAGGAAGAAATATCACATATTTCCTCTGCATTTATGAATTTTTTTGCCCAAGAGCCGCCACTTGTGATAATTTGGCTTGATGGTCATGGGTAAGTTAGAGTTTGCAACTTCCACTAAGTCTTACTCAAGATCTTTTACTCAAGGAAGGATCAGAATGATAACAACACCTAAAGGTTGCTAAGGCCAAACAATATCTGAGCCAACACCTATGAAAAGGTGGCAGGCAAGAAGGAACATGCCAGGGTTTTTCAAGGAACTCCTGCATTCTGGTACATGTAAGCAAAATTAGGAAAACCCCAAAATTGATGGAAGAAACACTAGAAATTTACAAAGAAATAATATCTGGGTTAGCAGAAACACCTGTGATGTACGACAGCCTTTTTATTCCCTCTACAAAAGGGATTGTGCTTTTTGGAAAAGCTCTTTCTTCTTTGGGATAGATGTCAAGATTTCAACCTGGATATCAGTTCATACACTTGCATCCCCCAGTGTTGTTGTCTATTCTTATTAGAAGGTACATGATGGACCAATAAAAAAAACCGTAGTGTGCATGTGTGGTGTTTACATTATAATGTAAAGAAACTACCGCTTTCTCAATACAGATCTGTACAGACATCTGAAAAAGCAAAGTCTGAAACAAGAAATCTGCACATAGGATGACAGACTTTTTTCCTTAATGCTGCACTGTTACAATTTTAATTGATTTAAACCAAACAAGGGGGAAAAAAAATTTTCATTTCCATCTCTCTTCCCTTGTGCCAAAACAAGCAGTTCCATCTAAGTCTGGAGGCTTCAGTTAAGGGATCTAAAAATCTGGAAGACCCACAATCCTCTAAGAGCAGTTTCATTGGCCCCACACAGATATTTCTACTTTTGGGATAAACGCCTGAAAAACTGCCAGTTGAAATCGTCCGTGTATGGAAGCAAGATACAGGAGAAACAAAGGATCCAAGTTCTGTTTCTGCAGCAAGAGAAGGCTTTCCTCATCCAAGGAAACTCTAAAACAGCAAAATCAGGAACCTGATGACCTTTAAGGCCCCTTCCACCCCAAATCATCCTGTGATTCCATGACCTGTGAGCCCTGTTTTAATGCAGCTGATGAAAACAACAAACCACGGGTTAAGTACGAGATAACTGCACTCAAATGCCTCCCGTATGAGACTCTGCAGGAGGTGAAGATCGTCCCCTTTAGTTTTTCCAAACCTGTGGCTGTGCCACAGCCAAGGACAGCTTCACACCGAGGCGTCAACGAGGTGTCGGCAGAGCCGCCGCTCCCACAGGCCGGGTGTGCCCAGCGGGGCTCGGACCCACCGCGGGTCGCGGAACAAACGTGAGGCTTTATTAAAACACACAGAGCTCCTAAAAACCCCAAACGCGCCGCTCTCCCTCGGGCGGTGTGACCGCTCCCTGCTCGGCTCCGCACCGACACCGCCTGTGCGAGACCCTCCTTCCCTGCGGCTCCCAGGGCCCGTCCCGGGGCTGTCCCGCTCAGCCGGCGCTGCTCCCGCCGGGACCAGCACAGGAGCCCCGAGGGCACCGAGCGCTCTCCGCCGCTCCAACCAGCGCCGCGGCACCCGCGGGGACACCGCGGCTCGTCCTTCTCGGCCCCGCCCTTACTCGGAGCTCGCAGACAGCGAGGAGGAGCCGCTGTCGGAGCCGCTCCCGGTGCCGGGCTCAGTGCCCGCCGGCTCCGTCCCTGGGGCGGCTCCACTCTCCCCGCGCCCCGGGGACGCCATGTTTCCCACCCGGGCACGTGATCCGCGCCGCGCCCGCCCATTGGCGGCGGCGTGTCGCGCGCGCCCCGGAGGCGGCGGGAGCGCGCGCGGAGCTTTTCCAGTCCCGCGAACGCCCCGGGGCGGGGCGCTGAGCCTCGGGAAACCCTCCGGAGCTCCGGGGGAGGGCCGGGCTGTTTGTGTGGTTGCCTGGTGATAAGGTCCCGCACCCGCTCGTGAGGGAGGAGGTTGGTGGATCTCGGAAGTTCGAGGGCGGAGCGTTGCCAAGAGCGGAGCGTTTGGTGTTACCAAACACCGTCTGGAGGGGGAGGCGAGGTGAGGTGCAATAGTCAGGTCAAATGGTCAGCACTGGTGCTTTATTTTATGTTCTATTACAGTCATTCAAGGAGCTGTGAGAAACGAAGATAAGTTTATGTTAATCAAGAGAGCAGTGAGGTTCAGGAGACACAAGGACGTGACAAACTCAAAAAAGCACCTTAAAACAGCCCGTGCGATCTACGGGTGCAAAATCGTTCACAGCCAAGGCAAAAAAATCCCAAACCACCTGCTCTGTTTTCAGGACTTAAAGTATTCACACCCACGAAAAACAAGACCCATGGCAACCCCGCAAACAACCTGCAGTTGGGACACACAGGGTGAGGAGGGAAAGGATGGAGAATAATCGTCGGTACATTTTTAATACGTTGGATTTAATATCTGCTCAGTGGGATATTTGCGCAGATTCACCAGCGAAGTTTTACAGCGCTGGAGCACTACATAGGGGTCATAGAATTCTGATGTGGAATTCCTGGGCTTGAAACTGCTTTAGGGAAGCGTTTGTTAGTAAGGGGGATTTCAAGTGAAGTAACAGACAGACTCATATCCATGTGATTAGGGCTTCAGCTGGAGTAGTTAAAGATACCTATGTTAAGCACTGTGGCCATTCTGAAGTCCCTGTACAAGACCTGATTTTACAGAAAAGTCACTGTTGCTTGGTTTTTAAGACTACAAACTTACCCAAAGGGGAAGACAGAAACATTCCCTATCTAAAGAAATTAAGTTTATTGTAGTATGGTTTCATTTAGTTTAGGACAAGCTATTGTAGATAACTTAAGGATTTTTTTTTTCCCTATAAGGAAGCAACAACCACTTCACACCAAGTGTATAACCCATGCATGGTAGACAGTTCCTTAAAAAAATTAAATATCAGATTTTTGCAGTTGTCAGAAGATAAGTTATGCACCAACTTTCACTCTGTCTATCACTTCCAGAAGAACGGGTGGAAAAAATATTTTAAAAGTACCCTGCTTCCCAAACAATTTACTTTCTTAAAACAAAATAGTCTGCATGAACAGCATTTCCCAAAGAGCTAAGATTTCCTAAGAAGAATAATGCGGGAGTTAGAATTTTAGGAGAAGTGGGTGAGATGCATCATCCTGCCCTCCCTATTTCTGCTTATATTTGCAAGCACTTTTAATACACTGAGCAGCACAGTGAAGTGTTTCTGTAGAGAAGTGATAGTCAATGCCAGATGGTCCTGTGTTAGTTAAATTTCACTGAGTTCAGGAGTTGGTTAATTGTTTCCAGTTGTTTGCTCTCTAAGTGAGAAATAGAGGTTCTCTTAAGAAGGCAGTGGTCTTACACCACTTGCTGTTTTATAGGAATAAGTATATTATGAATGGAAGGATGATGGAAGGTTTTGGTCCACTGAGAGGGCTAGTTGGGAGTGACCTAAGTATTTTTCTGAAACAAATATGGAATTTTTGCTGCTGTGGGAACAATTAAAGACTGCAAGATATATCTCACACACCAGGATTTTATTTTAGTGAAGCCACAGATTTTCCCACACAGTCCCTTGAGAGGAAAGCCTCTCATTTCTTGGGTATAAATATTAGGAAAGACTTGAAATAATTTGTCTTCTGGCAGATACACTTTTTTAGACTTGGTCCAAGTAGCTGGACTGATGCTTCTCACCAAGAAACCCCCAAGCCTTCTATGCTAAGTTGCTGATATTAACAAGCAGATGGTAAAAACTGGCCATGGGGCATCATTGGCATCAGTAGTACTGCTCACCCTTACTGGACAACTGGTTAATGAACACTTAAAAGCAGATAATTAGAAAGCACTCCCTTTTGCCTTAAGATTGTTCTGATTAGCTGTTCCTGCAAAGAACTAAATCCATGTGTAGAAATTAATTTCTGAACAAGAATTTCTTGTTAGTTTTTTCAGCTTAACCTGCTTCAAAAGCTGTCATGTTTTAAAAATAAGTCTGCCTTGGTCCACGTTTATGTTCAGAAGTAGACTGAAGTTACAAAAAGACAAAGTATAGGACACACCGAAGAGATATACTGGTTCTCTCTGATAAAGGAGTAAAATAACTAGGGTTGTGACTTGATTTTTTTTGGTACTGTTCAATTTCAATTGTTACTACTAATATTTTTTCATTGCTACATACTGACAGCTGATTTTTTCAACCTGATGTTGAAGAAATGAGGCTGGAGTTAGTCCTTCCTAGCAGCTAGGTAGGAGAGCACGGGGAAATTTAGGATTAATGTTTCTGACTAACTTGTTGCATTTAGTTTTGTATGGTCAGGCCTAATCAGCAATGTTGGCAGGACCCACGATTCACTGATGGTATATGCCAAACTGGTTTTACTGACTCACATTCTGCAGGTCTGGGCCTGAATCACGGATGTAGTTGGGCTCTTCTCAACACAGGGCTGAAAACTGGGACAGTGTTACACCTCTGGTACTCAGGAGCAAACTAATACACCCTGTGCTGTGAGTGAATGCTGCCTGATACTTGGGAGAACCTACGTTACGCCTGTGAGGTGCCAATGTGCTATCTTGGAATTATATCAGATCCCTGATTTTTCAGCAATCTCCTCTTCTTCAAGGTGATTCCCCCTGCTGACTGCCAGTGTGGGTGAGGAAGAGCAATGACTGCAGTGCTGTTCCTGTAATATCTGAAAAGTGCTCTAAACTGGAATTCTCCAAAGACTGGGCCTGCCAGCTCCCTGGCTCTTTTGCACAGTGCATGCAGTGGAAACAGGCCATAGTAATCCTACAAGACAAATCTCACTGGGTGTACCTGCACTATAGTCAGATCTTTCTTACACTGTATGTGTCAACAGCACTTTAAGTGTCCCTTTGCTTTCTCCTTCCATGCTTCAAATTGCAGCTCTTCGTTAGTGATGAAGAAGTGAGAAGGCCTATGTGACTTGTTATTGTTTCATTTTTTTCCTTTCTGCTTGTTTTCAAATGAGTTACTATTTCCAGAAAGGCTCTATCAACAACTGGATTACAAACACATTACAGATATAACTTGATATATTACAAACAGATAAAACTAAGAGGAAAATAGTTTCATCTTTGTTTAACAGTTCTGTTTCTTGATGCTAACACCTGCTTTACTGAAAGAAAAACTAACAAAAAATATGGAATGCTAAAGTGACATTATATACTTTTCAGCTCTTGATCCCTATTTATTTTTTCAGTGCACAGCATCACCAGAAATATAACAGAAATAATTTCCTTTTTTTTTAAAGGTTAATGACAACAACACGGCTTTCCCCTGCCGTGCTAAAGTCATTCCTAAAGGACAAAAGGCACATTTCACAAGCTTTCCTTACTAAATAAGACTTTTTGATTACAAAGTTTCCATAAAACTATGTAAGATTGTGATTACAGAATCTTCTGTTCTCTGACATGTTTGCCTAGAGACCATCCACAGCAAAGTGCTATGAACTGAATAGTGACACTGGACTGTCATTTTAATCGGGATATTTACATAAAAACAGACTGAATGGAGAATGAAGGCTACTTCTGGGACCAAAAGAACAGAAACTTTGTGAGAAAACATGCCAGTGCTCAATAGATAAAATAGACTCTTCTTTCTGACTTCTTTTCTGTATTAACTCTGGATCACAGAAAGTATTTCAGAAGAACACAAAACCAACAAGAAATAGCCATAAAGAATCTGGGAAGACTAGTTCAACCCATCTAATTTCTTTGGAAAGCAGTCTTACAGAGTTAAGAGTTCTCTCTAGATTGACAAGCAGCAATAACTTCAAATATGACTTTTTTTTTCTCGTGTTTTTACTTCACTTTAAATCTACAGGGTTTTTTTGAGGAGCACCTGCTATGCATAGCAGGCATGTCAAGCATGAAAGAAAACCATTATTTGCAGTCAGTCAACATGCAAATGTTTCAAGCATGAATAGCTTTATTACACTTAAAGTATATTAATATAAGCAATACCATGGGGCAGCATGTTTTTAATCCAGCTTTGAAATGGAACATTTTCTGTTCTGACAAATCCCTGCAAAGGATTTGAGAAACCAGAAGGTCCCTTTAGCAGATGGACATATTTATTGCTCATAAACCAGCTTCAGAGTGTCATGCAGGAGCAAGGTGATTTCAGTGTGCCCTCCTTGCTGTATTCTGTGTTTGCACCCCCAGTGCTCACAGGAATGGATTTTAAGTGACTATTTAGACTGAAGCCTTGAGCTGGAGTTAATAATCAGTTATCAGTTTCCATAGCAAGAGCTGTTTGGAGCTGGCACTGGGAGTACCCGTGTGCTTTTTCTTTTGCAGTAGGAAATAAATCGGTGTAGCTGAGAAATAGGAAACGAACACTTTACATGACAACTGGAGATGAGCTTCTCTTGTGTACTGTTGAATGGCATGCTGTTTTCTTTGGCTTTCAAAATCCTGCACGGGCCTATTGGGCAAATTCTTGTTGTCGGGATGTCTTTGTCGGGCAATACTGCGGAAAACCGCAGTTAGGGATGGTGTGGTGAAAGGCGGGAGGAAAAAGCAGCTTCTTCTCATGCAGTGTGCCTCCAGCACATCCACTAAAGGATTTTTTTCCATCCCTCTTGGATTTGTGTGCGAGTTAGGGTATCTTTCCCCTCACATTAAAGAAGGGTTGAAAATGCTTATGGCATTGATGCAAGAGCATCAATCCGTATCAGCCCGCTTCCTTACACGTGTGAGAGACCCAGGCGTTGCTCCCGTAGCTCCCCTCACCTGCAGGTCCTACGCTTTCTCCAGCAAGGGGGGAGGGAGACGTACGGGCAGGACACGGCTCCTCGCCCTTCCTGCCGCCACAACCAGTGGGGAGCCCCGCTGTCCCTCCGCCCGGCGAGTCTGGCCCTGCGGAGGGACAGGGTTACGTGTGCCCCAGCGTGAGCGGCCGGATCCTCCGGAGCTTGGGAAGCGAATGCAGCCTCCTCCCGCCGCAAGAGCCGCCTCCCCGTCCCCGCCACTGACCTGTGCAGCAGGACGCTCTGCACCGAGTCCAGGTCCTCCAGGTTCCTGGTGACGGGCCGCGGGATGCTGTACCTGCCCGCCCCGAACATCGCCCGCCCCGCGGCACCGGCGCTGCTGGCGCCCGCGGCAGGTGGGAGCCCTTCAGCCCGCCCGCTCCCGCTCCTGGAGCCCGGTCCCACTCCCGCTCCCGGAGCCCGCTCTCGCTCCTGCAGCCCGGGCCCGCTCCCGGAGCCCGCTGGCGCCGCGCCGCGGGGCGCGGGGGAAGCGCGGGGCTGGTCCCGCAGGGATGGCGGGCGGGGGAGCGTGGGACTGGTTTTGTAGGGATTGCGCTGTTGCACGGTATATTTCTGTCAGGAATTTGCAATCCATAAAGACCAGAGTTTCATGTAAGTGCAGTAGAATCCTAACTGCAGCCTTAGATTCACCCCCCGCCCCCACGAGCTTCATCCACGGCTCCCACTATGTGTTTCCCTGTTGGTCAAACTAATAGAATTCCCCGTTTGATACTATATTCTTAAGTAATAATAGGCATACCAACAAATTTAATCTACTCTTTGTTTCCCTCTTTCACAAGAGAGTAATTACAAGTGGTTTCAGATGATCACTGACTCCTTATTCCTCCCTGGGTTCTTTACTGGGTTCTGCAAAATTCTGATACAGTATATTGAATGAACAGGCATGTGAATACATAGAAGTGATGTGATCCATATTTCTCCATTTTTATTTCTTACCCATGAATTGACATAATTTATTTTGTATGATCCCTTTTAGAAAGGGATCAGTTTAATGATTAGAATTTTTCAAGGTAATGTTATCTTCTCCAGGTTTTCTCCTGTAGGTGGTATAAGGTTAATATCTAATAAAGTCTTGCAATTTGTTAATGGAAACTTCATCAGGTTTAGTTTCCCTCAGTTGTTGTGTCTGAAGCAATTATAGGAACACAGCAATGAAGTAGTTTCCCAGGAAGACTATTAGTGTGATATGGAATAGAGAGAATAGTGAAAGCCATTGAATATTTTAGCACCCAGCGCTGTGGAATGTTTCCCACTACATGGAGTGAAAGCTTCAACTTTTTTGAAGACTTTGGCATGAGTAGACTGAATAACTGAGAGGCAACAGCTCAGTTTGAAGAGGGTAAATGCAGAATTACCATGAGTCTACAGCTGGGGCTCTCACAAAGAATGTTCAGGTGTCTTACAGTTTTTTTTCCTTTCTTAGAATTTTGTTTTCATTCTTTCTTTGATACCAGCAAGAAATTTTAAGGGAAGGTCAATATCCTCTGAATTCAACTCCTGTCAGAGATGCAGGAACCCCTGCCATCCACTGAGGTGAGCAACAGCAGCAGTACTGTGGACTATGACCATAAAACTTTTGTCATGATATTTGGCACCAGGGTGCTAGGGAATCTAAAGGTATACCAGGGTTTTGGGTTTAAGTAGCAGTGATTGGAGGAGGAGTTTTGTATGCACACTATCAAATTAATGCTTCTACAGTGGGCACTGAGCAAAGAACTTCTTGCAATACTTACATGTTGATTTCGGAAAGCTGATGGAAACTTCATGGTTGTTGAATCAGCTTTGCTCAGTAAAACACTTAGGCACAATTTGTGTTTCTGGGTGACTGCATCAGTGACTGCAGTGACTGCAATGTGTGAACTGAAGCTTAGATTATTTCGTATAGAAAGGTTACTAGAAGTATGGATCAGATGGCAAGGTGAGAACTTTTCCTTCTGTTCACAGCTATAGCCGCTTTTATGTCTTCCCAGTGTGTCTGCTGTGGTAAATGAATCCTACACATGCCTACACAGGCTCTGAATTTTAAGCTAGAATGTCATGTGGGTGTGGGACTTCAGCAGCTTATCTGGACTGCTAGATTCCTGTTGTTCCTGTACAATATGGTTTCCAGAACAGCATTATGCAACAGCAGCAGAGCAAAGAGACTTACTTTGCTATACTTTTTTTCACTCTTTGTCATTTTTATGCCCTCAGGAGGCAGAGATGTATAATTTGTACACAAGAGGGGTGTGTTTTCCTGCTTCTCTTAGGACATCACAAAACCCACATCTGGGGCTGGCATTTGATGGTTGAAAACAACAAAACTCCCAAACATTACCATCAAAATCACCTTGTGTATCCCAAAGGCCCTTCCAAGCTGTTTGTCAGCTTTTCTTTCTCGCTGGATACCTTCTCATTGGAAGGGTGTTTTTTTGTGTTTCTTACAACTACTGCTGAGTTTAATGATAACATCCTCTGCTACTGATATTGTACTTTTACATGAGTTTAAAATTTATTGTGAATATCTATATTAGAATTCCTTACAGCTCAGCAAAACATGAAAGTGTAAGTACATGTAAGTAAAGACACCCTCAAAATGTGCAAAAATGAGAGAAAATGACTTAGGTTTTGTGTAGCTTTATGAAATAGGAGATCCCAAAGCACCACACTGCTGATAAACAGCCCAAATTACTAATTTTAAATCATATAGAATGTTTTTCTAGGTATGAATTACAACTTTTACTACATTTAGTGGGCCTAGACTCAATATTTATGGGTGACAAAAGTGGAAAATGAAAAAAGAGCAGAAAATCAAGAGTAATACAATGGATACTTTCAGAGCCCTATATTTTTTTTTGCGAAAATGTTTATGTTACCTTAGTCACACGTAAGTTTCTCAAGTTAAAAGAGAGAGTTCTGAGCTAGGATTAATCCTCTTACACAACTTCTGCAAATACCCCAGCCTTTGACATTTACAAAAATTATTTTAATGAGTTTGACAAATTTAAGTTTCGCTAAAATAAAAAGTGCAATTTCATTGTATTTTCTGCAAGATTTTAGGTCACAGAAAAAGGAAGGTCACTATTGCATTTGAAGTTTGTCTCTTGTATTTAACTGCAGATGTAGAGAACATGATACTACAACACATTTCCTGAATCCAGTGAAATATGTGCAGTTGGAGAAAGACGATAAAGTTCTGCAATGCAGAGAAACAAAAACAATAAGGATTGGGGAAGGAGGAAATTTAACCAGGTTAAATATACAGCAGTGACAACAATGAAGAATTTTAAGAGGCACCCAGCATACAAAATAATTAGAGCATGCCTGGGCTCCCCTTCTGTTTGGGGTAGTTTTACTGCCAGTTGAATTGTTTTATGAAAACCCTCCTGCTTTTTTACAAAACAATGCTGGTGTTTCTGATGTAAAAGGAAAAAAAGGTAGAAATAGCCAAGTACTGATACTATGTTTGTATGACAGGGTGACAAACCCTGTTTCTGAGATTGTACTGTATGTTTTTCTTCAGCAGATGTTAGGCTCTTGATTCTGCAGCTATTCCCTATAACTAACAAGGTCAGAAGTTTTTAAATCATAATCCCCTTTTGGAAAAGACTAAAAGAGATAGTAAAGCTACTTCTGCTGTATTCTGCTGATTTCCTTGACTTGGCTAGTAAATTTTAGCATGCCCAGGGATCAAAGATTAACCAGCATTCATTGGCTGCAGAAGGTGGAAATCAGGTTATCGTTACTTCATATGTATGATATGTCATTTATGTCATTAGTCATGAGATGTTAGCATATGAAGAGAGCTGAAATATTTTGGAAGAGACTTCATTCTTTCAACTGGAGGAAAAAACCCCTATTTTTTTTTCTCTTCAGTTATACCTATGAGTGAGGGAGACTGTGCCTTACTGTATTTAGTTCCCAAACTAAGGGCCATGGCAAATGGTTGGTTGAGCACAAGGTCCCTTTCATGGCTGTTTTATCCTTCCTCACCTCTCAGCTCATGAAATGACCTGTGTAACAGAGGCAGCAAACAGACCATGAGAATACACCTTACCAGCTGCAATTCACAGTCCAGAACATTAACGTGAGCCCTCATCTATTTCCAATTATTTTTGTATGCCAAGCTCTAAGCAGTGGCAGTTGAGTGTCAAGTTCACATATCCGTTACAATAAGCTATGGCAACCAAAGGGATCAGGAAAGATGAACCAGAGACCACATTTTCTACTCATCTGAAAGGCCAGAGATTTGACAGCCTAAGTATTTTTTTCGCCATCTGGCTGTGTCTTGTGTAGTTTACCTTTTACATTTACAGAGAGAATTGTTTCTCTTTGGATGTAATAGGAACTCTAATTACCACAAGGGATGAAAAGCCTTGAAGGAAACAGATCAAATACCATTGGATTGCCCTATGTTGTGTTATATTATATTCTCTGGTCTGATACATGGGCTCATTAAAAATATGCTTCTACTGTCTTTAAAATATAAGAATAACTGAAAAAATTTAGTAAAAAGCAGTGATTTACATTAGTGAATATAATTCTTCCGAATGAAGAGCCATTTGAAGTCTATAGTGGTTTATTTCTAGTATTACTTGATCTTCTGCTGATTAACAGTGGATAGTGATGGCGATTTTGTGGAGTGGGTATTTGTTTTTGGATAACAGGGTGGATCTCCCTCACCAGAAGATGCATGCTCAGGCTGCTACTGCCTGTCCATTGCCATGTTTAAAAGACTGAAGGGTGGTGTTGGTGGGGTATTTTGGCCAAGGAGATGTTCCCAGGCCCTGCCTGTTGTCTACAAATAGCTATCAAGGTTCTAGGAGGCAGAGGAATACTCTAATTTTCACTTCTGACATGATCAAATATAGACATCCACCTCTGGATTTGCCTTCTAGTCTAATGGAGACTAGATGCATCCTAAAAAACCCCAAACATGTAGGGATTTTGGTGTTATTGCATCGCTTAAAAAACAGCTCCTTCTTTTCTGTGTGTGTGGAGACAGCTGGGTTCCCCGAGCTGTCCTGTTCACTCCCTTGTGTTACATCAGTACTGCACTGCAGAGAGCAGAAGGTCCAGCTCTGCTACAATGAGTCTAATAATCTGTTCCTATCAGAGTGCAGGGGCACTAAATGTTCTTTACATTCTCAGGTCTACCTTCAGTCCAGCCTTCCAGCAACAAAAGAGAAAATCCAGTTTATTTGTCAAAATGGAGAGAGATCTCCTTCTGGGATCTCTCCAAAAGCAGCCCCAAAGGCAATGCTTTTGGCAAACTGGTAGTCAGTAATGCAGGAAGCCCTGGAAATAAGAAGTTATAGTCCATGAGTAAAGCATTAATCCAAGGAGTAAGTGATAAACTGAAGAGCAGCATAGGATAATGTCATGTCACTCATTTCATGTCAATCTGTCAGTTCCCCTGTGCAAAGACTTGTCAGTTTGCAAATAGTGGAAAGAAGGTGGCAACAGGTGGCTACTTCATGTTCTTTAAAATAAATTGCTGGATGCTTATTACTAGCTCTAAGTTTTTGTACTAATGAGAAACGTAAATCTAATTGAAAAAGCTATCCTAAAAATTATTGTTGATACATTGCAAAGACTAACAAAATGTAGTTAGAGTTGATTAAACTGAAGATGATAAAGTTCTTGTAAACTTGTCTATAAATACAGTTTGTGGCCATGTGATCTTGTGAGGAATAGGTCAGAATCATAAAAAGGGGCAACTTATGTTTTATATAAATATCTGGGCAAAGTATAAGAATATGTGACAAACATGCTAAATAAAAAAAAAAAATCCTTGAATTTTGGACCCAGATTTACTTTCTAAGATTGATTTTAAGGATGTCTCTCCCTCATAACCCCAGCTTCTGGACTGGTCTGAGTTTCTGGAGGCATAGACTTTGGAACAGTGATTAGACAACCTGTTTGTAATTAAAAATTTTCCAAGCAAATACATATACTTTATATGTGCCACCTCACAACCAGCACTTTTATATTAACCTGAATTTTTTTTGTGTGTGTGAAAATCTTGGAAAAGCATATGTAGAATTTTTATGGATTAAACGATTTATAAAACTAATTCAATCATGAGAGAAATGGGATCATTAAAAAAACTAAAGACTTTTAAAATTTTCCTATCAGGTGTGCTGCAAACCCTCTGCTTCTTAAATATATAAATAGGTAACACCAAAAGCAGTCACAATTGACTTACAGTGTGGGATAATAAGATACTTTTCTACTTATTTAGTTTTCATCAGTGGTTATTCTTTAAAAATATAAATATTTTAGTAGGTCACAAGAATTTTAAAAAAAGCAAAATAGCACCACCTGGTGCTGAGCAAAGTTTTTATGATCAGTTCTAATCACTTTTTTTGAGGTTATTGCTGTACAGATAAACTATTGCCTTTCATAGTCTCAATTTGAGGTCAAATAAGGAAATAATGTAATCACTATTTCTATTATTAGTGCTTTGGCGATTTTTTTCCTTGTAGCCTTTCCCCCCTCCACCTAAATCTTTATCCATTATTTATCAGGTTTTGAGGACTTCTAAAAGAAGTTATTCTTGTAGTTTAAACATTCTGGAAGTGTAGAGTTATTGATTGCATTCTTGATATGGTGTAGATTTGAGGATAATGAAAAACTACAGCTAAAAGTGAACTTCACTAATTTTTTTTTTTTCCTAGTTATTTCTGGGCTTCCTCATGGTGCTCGGAAATAAAAGCATAATTGAGGTTAAGACTTCAATTGCCTAAAACCTGTCAAAATCAATGGGAACTTAAGTGCTTGAGGATGTATCCCTAAGAATTCAATTTGTAGGCATTATATATTTATTTCTGCAAATAAAAGAACTAAAGATAACATCTTTTTTTTTTTTAATACGTTATCGAGATATGCTTGATATTTGCACAGGCCTTAAGTGAAGTCCTTCAAAACTATAAAGAAATTGTTTGTGTATGACATCCCATCAGGAACTCTAAATTCCATCTTAAAGCTACCTAGAATCATAGCTCAGATTTCAGTCCCCAGCTGGTCTGACACTTTCAGTATTGTCAGTGGGTTAACTGGTGTTGACTGTTCTTACTGTGAAGAACACGGAAAACAAGAAGGTTTATTTCTGCTTCATGTTTTGTTTTTTCTGTGTTGCAGTTCCCCATTTTTTCCTCCTCAGGGACTGAGGGTAATATTGTGATCACTTTGTCCCATAGGCACTGCTTGGTGTGTCACTGTTTTGATTATGTTTCTCTTTAAAGATAACTTGCATATCATTTTTTGTGAAGTAAGAAAATTATTTATATAAAACCAGCACATTCCTACAGTAAACAGTATCACATTCATAAAATAAACAAGTCAATAACTGGGTGAACTCACAAATGAGTAGGAGACAGTTTGGGAGTCTGTCACAACATTGCTTTGGTATGTTTTTCTATTGTATTTTGGTGTGTCTGAAATATTAAAAACAACCATAATGGAATTTTTTTTAGACTAATTAAGCAGAACTAAACACTTAGGTTCAGAAACTGCTGACTAGAAATCTAATATAGGAGATACTAAGAATGGATCCTCATGAAGTGCACACAGCAGGAGGGTGGGGAGACCTCAACTACCAAGCTAAAAACTTGCAGAGCAAGAGCAATATTGTATAAGATGCTTGACCCTGAAAGTGTGATCAAAGCTTTTTAGCTGGGGCCCAGTACTATAATGATACATTGCTGCTGCTGTGCTACATATCAGGAAATCAAAGCATTCACAGCTCCAAAAATAATTGTTATTTCTTACGTAATTGCTGGCTAGGTGGCAAAATCCTGATGTTAATGTGGCCTTTCTGATTTCTGCTGTTTGGGAGAGAACTTTGTAAATACATTGTGTCATGTCTTGGCTTGATTGCCTATTGTCTTCCAGGATCCATCCTATTTCTCACTGTGTACACGCAGAATATTCAGGATAATAATGGAGTTGTTTAGGATAGAATGCTATGCCATAGCATATAGACTGCTAGGTAATGCAATTCTAGTCAAACTATTGTGCAATTTTAATTTCTTCTAGTCTCTGAAATCTCAGCTATTTGCTTGCCTTCCATCTTATCAAGGCTCTATGTTTCATGATATGGCTGTATTTACAATGGGTATGTTTTCAGTATCCACAGAGTGACTTAAAATTTCAACTAACCAACCTTGCTAACAACATTTCACTATAAATTTTAGTTTTTGTGCAAGAAACACTAGAGGGCATTGCAAGTTCTGTGCTGATCAATCTGGTAACTCCACAGTGCTCTACTGTGACAGAAGTCTTCCCAGTGTGATTGACTAATAAGCTTACTAACATGATGGAAAAAGCTGTGGAGACCATCTGCAGACTGCAAAAAAAGCTTCTGGCACACCAGTGTAATGTGGAGTTGTACATCGATTTTTCTGAAAATGGAAGCAGAACTGTATTAGGTACAACCGTTTCTGAAAATTGAATTGTATAACTTGGGACTGACAGCTGATAGGATTATATATTGCAGCCCATTTCTGGTCTTAAAAATAGAATATTTTTTTCCCCACATGCATTGTACAAATTCTGTTCAAAATTTAACAATACTGATAATTTCACTAGGGTCAGTTTTGAGTGAGTTCTAAACTGCATGTATTTTTTATAAAGAGAGAAGCAAAGTAAAGACTGAGCACAAAAAGAGGGGATTTTAGGAGTATTTTGGAAGTCAATGATGGGAGTAGGATTTTCAAAACTGTTCTTCGATTCTGCTGCCAAAAATTCAGGCTTTTTAGAAACTTCTGTCCGGTATTAAACGTCACTGATTGTTCTTCCTGGAAATTACAGTGCAGGAAAATTTATGAGGTTACAAAAAATTCTTGAGACAGAACTGCTCATGTGGGATACACAGAGGAATGTCCTCCTCTGAGGAGACCTGTTGGTTACCCTCCCTTATCTCTTTATCTCTTTCAAATGCCTGTTTGTGTATGCATATGACAGACTTCAAAGAGGCTTTTGTGGGTTTTTTTGTGGTTTTTTTTTTTTTAAGTGCAAATGATGCCACAGTGCAGAGGGAGTGATGCAGAATGGTGCAAGGAAGGGCAGCCTCCTCCTGCTTCTCTGATTCCTATCAGCTTGGCAAACCTGGACAGAACTACGCACTGTCACAGGCATAACCAAAAATCCTGGCATTTATTGCTTGTTAATGTGCATGTAGTTCAGTGTTTAATCAAAAATGATTAAGCCTGGATTTTTTATATTGCTAAACTACCCAGCCCATGTTGCTATTTAACAGCTTCTGCCACAACTGAACTGGTCTTAGGAATTTTACAGATTTTGTATGAAGAAAAAGAAGTTGCTCATTTTTATAACTCGGAATTTTCTTTTTTTTTGGAAAAAATCAGAAAAAATGGAGCTACTTTATACAGAACTAGGATACATACAGACACTGATGATATAACTGCAGTGAAGCAGAAAAGTAGAAAGCCAACTCCACTAAAACTTGCATCCCGTGACTTTAAACCAGTCTCACCAAAAGCATATTCCCATTAGAGAATGAAGAGACATAGTAGGGAGGAATCCTATAAAGGAATATAGGAAAACAAGCAGACAACACGTCTTTTGCAATTAATTAATTAATTAGCACTTCTTTTGTGAATAATTCAGTGTAGAATGCAGTATTTGACTTGCAGATAAAGTAATGGTGACTGAAATCATGCTTTAACAAAAGGCAAATAAATTATTTGAGGATCTGAATCTTGTACTATGGCTACAATACAAATATTCCTTTAAAAAAATAGGTTTTCTGGGGAAAAAGAAAGGGAAATGAAAGTATTTTTCATCATTGTATTAGTATTTCAAATTCCCTTTCAAAAAATCTTACCAAATTAAAGATAAACAAGAAGTGAAATAGAATCACTTCTGAGGACACTGGTGGCAAGGTTGTAGTATATTGTATGTTTATCTGGTAACACCAGGTGTAAAGAACAACTTTCAGCAAGGGAGAACATCAAATGGATTCTCTGTACCTGTCGTGAATGCTGGGGCTTACAAAAATAGTAGACATCTTACTGCGTTCTTCATAAGTTGTCAATAAAAATCTGTAAGTCTTGAGGTCACACAGACATGTTTGGAAATTACATAAAAGCTGCAATAGATGCTTAGAAAATGAAGACCAGAACTCCTGTAGTGTTTCCCATTGGAGCAGCATCAGATTCGTGTTTGACTGTTAATGCTTTTGTGAATCACTTTCCTTTTCATTACGAAAAATTGCTGAGTGGACACCAGCTTTTGTTTTCACTGGAACAGTTGCACCATGAGATTTGAAAACATTTCTGTTCAATCTTAGATGCCTCAGCTGTATTTTGCTGTTTGCTAGCAGTGGTTATGACAGGGAATTTAGGTGCTGGCAAATGAGTTAAAGCCCAACACTGAAGAGACGAGAGTTATTAAATGAGAGGTCTTCAGGAACTCAAGCACAATATCTGCACCAGAAATACATCGTGTTTTTGTTATATTTATCTTTAAAGCTTATTTGCTTTACCAATCAAATATTTTTCTGTTCATAATCAACTGTAGTTAAGAACTTGCACAGCTCATCAGTGTTTAATTGTCATCCATTTTAGGTACTGGTGAACCACAGAATCTTTTTTTTCTAGCTATGGTTAGTCAGAAAATTATTATGGCTCCTTTTGCTGGTGAACTCCCCACGGCAATCCATGCCTTAATCTGCAACTTTCAGGTTCCAAACAACATTAATATCTACTTTACCACTGGAAGATAGGAGACAGTGTAGCTGCCACTGAAAGTCTATTGTGCAAAGTTATTGGCACAGATGAAGTAAAACATGGGGCAAATGTTTGTAGCCAGGTTGAAGAGTCAGATGCATAACCAGAACCCAGCCAAAATGAATCAAAGCATTTTCTATTGACTCTTGATGCTGCTGCCTAACCTGATTATAAGACCTTTGACTTCAAGAGGAAAACATGTACATTGAGTTGAAGATTAAAGTCATAGTGTTCTCCGTGTAGATGCAATTACATTTTTAGACAATCAAGATAATGTCTTGTTTCCTTTTCAGAAGAATCTTAAGTGCTGGAATTTGCAGATTATTTTTACATCTTTAATGTCCACAAAACACCTGTCTGACTGCCTGATAGTATTAAATAGTTTAATGAGGAAGAAAACCAGGATTCATTAGGAAGCTTTTAAGAAGAGAAATCAGATCAGTATATTACCAAACAGGAAAGGAATATAAAACTCCAGGGAGTGTTGAAGGAGACTGGCATGATCTATACAGGGAAAAAGAAAATATTCTGTTGATTTGAAACATAATAGAGACTATAAACTGTTTGTAATATCTGGTATCTGCTGTGCAAACAACTTCAACTTATATTTAGCTAGAGCTCTCTAAAGCACAAGTGGTTTATATGAAGAAAAAATTCAACTGCAATACAGCAGAGTCCATCTCTTCAACAGCATTCCAAAATAATGCCGATGCATTCCAGAAACATCTATAAAGGCAGAGCTAATGCAACTCTGTTTTTATTAAAGCCCAGTTATTCCAAGATGCATAACAGGCCTTCATGATTATAATATATCAGAGACAAGGTATGCCATAAAAATCATACTATAGTTTAGGGTTATGTTTTTGGATTGGTAACTGATAAAGTTATACTCTGAATTTATTGGAGATTGCTGGAAGGGCAAGGTGCAATCATATTGTTTAGATTATGCACTAGTTTCCATCTTATAGCAAACTATGAAGTACACTTTTTTTTTTTTTCCTGAAATACTATTTGAAACATTTAGAAGATTTCTGTGTGTATTACATGTGCACGTTGTTTCAAAAACACTTCTAAAAAAAAAGATAATATACAAACACATTAAAGCTCACTGATCTTAGTAGCTCTGTCACCTTTTTTGACAAGTACCACCATGATGCCGTACATATCTTTGGATATTTATGTGTTAAAATATCCCGTTTTCTTCCTTATCTCCCTGAAAATGAACGTTCAGAACAGAGGAATAGCTAAAGAACTCTGAAAACAGCAGCTGATCAGTGCAATTAAAAAGACATTCTTAAACTTGGAGCTTTGGATTCTCAGCTTTAAGGTCTGTCATGAAGAAAGAAATAAAACTGGGATTTATATTCTATCAGTTCCATAATAAGTAAAATTTTGGAACATGTGCAAATTTTTAAAGAGGAGTTTAGAATCTGACTAGAAGTTGGAGCTTACAAAAGAATTTCTCTGTTTTCAGCCTGAACATTGAGGAATGGATTGAGAGAGCAAGTTCAGTTTGTTCTGCAGGGCAGCAGAGGCAACTCTCACTTTGAAGGGAGAACAGAAAGAATTGCCCTCTAGCCAGTTAAGGAATCCTGTAAAGGTTAAGGAATTATATTTCTGAGAGAATCCCAGCTTGATCTCCTCCACAAAAGAAGCCAACAGTAACAGCAGGGTGTTATTGATTAAAGGCTAGAAAATGCAGACAGTACAATTTCGCAAAAGACTAAAGAAAAAAATTAATATTGTGCAATTTTAAAATATATTAGAGAGAAGATTTAAATCCAGTACCTATTTCATCAATTGTAAGAAATTATTTTTAATATAACAAATCATTGTGCCTAACAATAATTTACAGGATAGCTAACCTTTAATTGATATTTCTGTATTTGAAAGCTTTCTGTTTTTCTTTGAAATAAAAAATTCCAGCTTGTACTTTGTGCTGAATAATAAAATGTTTTGTCAAGTACAGGATTTAATGGAGTAAATTCTGCTTAATCTGCAGATACCATTGAAAACAGTCCCAGCTAGTTGCTTCCCTAGAAATCATGGGAACTTTTCTTGAGTACTGAGCCAAGGAGAGAGCCAGGAGACAGCTGACTGCAAATTACTTTGTGTATTGTTATTCAACCAGAATTGCCTGAAATCAGTTTATACTTCATATGTCAGTAAAAGTTCCTAACATCCTTTCTCTATACCGTGGAATATTATCTCTTTTGTCTAACCTCATTGTTGTAGGTTGGAAAGGATAAAACCGTTCCTCCCCACCACTCACTGACGGGACTGTCCGTGGTCCTGCGCTGTCGCGCCCGTGGAGACCGCATCGGGAACGGAGCCGCCACGCGCGCCGAGAGCCACCGGGGGCTGCGGGTGATGGCGCCATGATGGCCAGCGGCAGCGGGCGAGCTGGCGGAGGCAGCGCTGGGAGAGGCTGGCGGTGGTCCGGGCTGGGCCAGCCAGCGCGGGCCCAGC
>VYZS01037865.1:75639-87043 GCA_013400695.1 Neodrepanis coruscans
TTTCTGATCTTTGACCAGCATAGTCACAGCTAAAGTCTGTGAGAGCTCCACAGTTCCTGCCTGGAGGTACTCAGTCAAATTCTAGCTCTAGATTAGGATGAGACAGGAATTGCATCACCTTCCCCTCACCTCCTGTCTGGCTTCCCAGAAAAATCCAAATGGGTAAGCCTGAGGAAGAATTAATGAAGGGTTTATTTACCTTCATGTTTAGGATTTTTATGAAAACTCCTGTCTTCTCAAATAAGTTCTTGGTTTCAATAATATTGCTGAGTTTTTTGTGAGGCACAGTTTCCCTCAATTTAAACCACTGTTTNCCGAGATGAAGATCACAAGGCAGTGGAATTAAATCTGTATATTTAGAGGACTATCCAAAATCAAAATGTTTAAATAAGCCTTTCAAAAGCAGCTCTTTTATGCTTCCTGAAGCTGCATCCTTTCTTTCATCACAGGAAGAAAGAAGTGCGATTATAGTAATCTGTAATCAGAAAACAGTTTTANCCTGCGAGGCTGTGCAGTGTGTGTCTGTGGTGTGTGTTTTCTCTTGCCCAGTGTCCCATTTCTGTGGGGAAATAAAAAGTTCATGAACGATCAGAAAGTGTTTGCAGGAGAATCTGAGACATTAAATAAAAATACTTAAAGTTGTATTCCACTTTTCTGTTCTCAAAATTCACTGTAAGTCCAGGAATATTTTGTTTTCAAATTTTTCTTGCTATAACTAGATTTTTTTTTTGTGTGTGTGTGTTATTCAATTAGAGCCATAAGGGAGTAAACAATTCTGTTTTTTTCTCTTTCCACCCTCACCATTCCCATATCCAATGATTTACCATTCAGTATTCTGGAACATGAATTGGCAGTTTTGGCCTTGCTGCTGTATGCTGATTTTCTGGACTTGAGAATAATGAAACAATAAGCATTTTCCTGCTGTAGTAATCCCTAATTTCCCCATCCCACACTTCCAAATGTGGATTCTGAAGTTGATACCATAAATTAAAGAAGTCAACATAAATTAAAGAAAGCAATTTGGAAACCAAACAGATCTTCCCCTCATTTTGAATAGAAAGCTCTAACAGTGTTCAGAACTTAGTGCGTGTTTCGAACCCTTTACAAATACTTACCTTACAGAGCAGAGGTCCCCATTACAAACTAATACCTCTGTGTTTAGAAGAATAGGAGTTTAATTAACATGGAGCTTTTTTAGATATGGTAACCTGAGAAGGTAGGTAGGGCTGCAAGACCTGTTCACTCTCTTGCTAAGATATTTGCACAGCTTTTGAGATGGTGATGGCTAAAAGACCAAAGGACATCTGGATTTTATGCCAGCAGATGACTTGCCCTTTACCACAGCAGTTTTATATAAACTTTGATCTGGTGTAGTTATGATCTGGGTTAAGCCTAACCCAGCAAAAACCTGGCTCATAGGTAAATATGTGATTAATCCAGGTAGCCGTGCTTCAGCCCAAAGACTTGTGCTGGCCTGAGGGACAGGGTAGTGCAGGAGAGGACGAGGTGACCATGTCAGATCCATTATGATGGTTTAAAAACCTTGTTGAAATATGATGGTCTGTGTTGATTCCTGGCTATATGTTGGTAGAATAAGACACCTTGAGGACCCACAAGTAGTCAGAGCCTTGGAGGGCCTGGTCTGGGTGGAAGATGGAAGTGCAATCCCTTTCCACATTGTACTTAAATACACTCTTCTGCTACCACAGATTACAGGGAAATGATCCTGTTGAGTTGTTCAGTTTCACAATTATCTTGCTGTTCTGTAGATTTTCAGGCTTACTATGTTTCTGTGTGATATATTTCTGTGAGAAATAAAGGACATTGCATGCAGAGCTGAGAGGCAACAAACTGAGCAATATAGTTTGAGAAATTGTAGTTGTACTGTGCTACTATAAGATAACAATTTTGCTGCAGAAACCATGGAAATTGATTGTTTATCACTGTTGACAACATCACCAATTCAATACTTGGCATTCAATACATTTTAAACATGCTAACAAGAAAAAAATCACATTTATTTACTAAGAACGAGTAAAGTAATTAGAACTGCTGTTTAAATGTGAATGGGTGAAGTTGTGCTTCTGCAACTGAGAAGTAGGTAAATGTTGGGTTATGGCGTGGATGTGTGAGCTACTTGGGGAGCTGTATCAAGGAAATGTAGGAGTTAGATATAGCAATTGTTTTCAGCTGGAGATAGATGTAGTTTTTTTTCTCCTGACAGAGACTTCACTGGACACATTTGCTCTGAACAACTGTAGACAGCTGGAGTTCCAAAGCCAATGCTTAGAGTTTTGGTGCCTGGATGTGTCCCAGGGCTCATGTCAGGACATTACCAAAGTACACAGCCTGTTCATGATGTAAAATATGGTGGTTTCCTCTGGGGAGCAGGAAGGATTTTCCTATGCTGCTCTTTTGTTTGGCTTTTTCTGATCTTTNAAAACAGTGGAGATTTTCTGAAGCCAGTGCTTGTCTGGTTCTGGCATTAGTGAAGGAATTGCTTTTAAGAGAGTTCTCTTATGAGAGCAAAACAGAACAAGGACCTAAAACCTTAAAATTTGTTTTGGAACCCCATTATTTTCTAAGTTGAAAATAAATTTAACCAGCAATGTTCTCATCCTTAGTTATATGATTTAGCTTCCAGGGATTTAAAACCATCTAGTTGGATGCATTTATGCTCTACATCGTTTTGTAGTAGCTGGTGGTCTTCATAGCAGAGCTGTAGAGGCTGTCACAGGCCTCCAGAGAAGGTGCTGTTGAGGGGACAAGGATGTTAAGCCATGGGCAGGTGAGGGTGTACACTCTCAGTATATTAATCTACTGGACATTACCTGGGATGCTTCTTGCCTTGACTTTAGTGCTGGACATCATCTTATGAATATTAGGTGGCTTTTGAACTTTTCTTATGAAAGAATAAAATAACTTCTGTATATTTGCATTTATATTTTTCCCTTAAACAACAAAGCCATTTTTTAGTTGTAGAAGTAAAATATATGTTCTTTTAAAGAAAATTCTATGGTATTTGAAATAAAATATGTAAAAGTAGTTGATTTCCCACCTGCTTAACAGTTCTGAGGGTCAGTTAAAAAAAAATGATTTTTCCAGTAGCCAAGATCATGAACAGTTTCTTTTCAACCCTCTGAGTTATTCTCTGAGCATTAATCACTTTTAATAAAAATAAAACCTCTTTTCAATTGTTGAGACTACATTTTTTTATTTTATTCACTTAAGCAAGTGGAAGGCTCCCATGGCTCTCAGCACTGCTGGTTTCTATTTTATTTTAAGGCAAGTTTTGACACTTGAAAAGGGCCACTGTTTAATAAATTAGGATTTTTATTAAATGACTTCACAAAATATTAACTTTTCATAACTCTGAAACCTGCTGTTGAAAAAGAGAGGTGCTAGTGGAAAAAGAAGCTGTGCTTAGCACAGACCATCAACTAGTCATGCTAGTCTGGATGGGAACACTGACCAAACTGTCTTGCTGCCATCATAGCCTATTTAGTGGCTCTTGCTCTTGAAGGGACCTCCTGGAGTTCCCTCTCATCCTTCAACTCCTGAGAAAGGTGCCCATTCCTGAAACTCTGTTTAGTGAAACCTCATTAGATTTTCTGATACTTCTAATTCCTGGACTTCTCTGTTAACTGTTGTCACAGTAAAGCTTAGGAACTCACTGAACTGGTGGGTTCAACATGGACACTCTTTCCCCATTCTGCCAGATCTTTCAACAAGTTCTTTAAGAATTTTGTGGTAGTTATTTCCTTCATTTCTTCTCACCTTACTTTGCTGAAAACTTCTATTTGACAGAGACCCCAGTATTGCCCAGTGATGCATCTTCCTGACAGTCTTGTCTCTACAAGCTCCTGGTACAAATTCCTTCAGCGTTTTTCAAGTTTGAGATTAGATATATTTATAGATCTGAATAATTCTTTTGTTTACCTGAATCTGTTATGAGAATTAATTTTCCTGTTGAAAACCTCAGAGTATAGTGGGATATGACTGGAGTTGTATTCTCTGGAAGTCAGTGCTGAGCAGAAATGACTCTATGGAAATGAAATATTATGTGGAATCTATGCAGTAGTGAAACAAAAACAAGGAAAAGGGCTTCAGAGCAAGGAAATGGGGAGTCCTGAAGAAGAGACCTTACAGAAAGGGGAGTTTGGGCACTCAAAAGGCATGGAGTATGATAATCTATTTCCATGGCCATCTGTATCATAAACAGTTGTGTTTTTGTAACTGTTTCTTAGTTTTCCTAACATTATACATCCTCTCCAACTATTGCTTCATACAACTTTTGTTATTAGCAGGACAGAAATTGTATAACTATTGTACAACTTTAACATCATTGGAAATATGTGTTGCTCAACATAAATCCATTCTGAGGGTGCCAGATTACAGTATGTGATGAGAGATGTGATCTGTCTGGGGAATCCAAATCATGGGAAAAAAAAATAGGGACACTAAAACTCCTAAAAACATGAACAGCTTTTCCAAACCATAGTTTGGGTCTGATTTTTTTCACTTAACTGTTTGTTTTCTTTGTAGTTTAAGTTATTTTTTAACATTTGACTCTGCGTATCTTCAACTCCTTTCTTTCACCCTTTCCCTATCATCGTCTTGCACCTGTAAAGCTGAAACTGGTTTTTATGCAATTTATCTCTTCTTAAACCCTTAAAAAAAGAATTTAATAGAATCCCAAAGTCATTACATTGGCTAAGTAGCAAAAATTTTGTATGTTAATTTAAACACTTTCTGATTTCTGTAGTTCGTTTTTCTTACAAAGCTTTTTTTTACGAAGCCTGAAAGATTTTGATGTAAACCCTCTGTTCCAGAAGCAAGGGCTATGTGCAAAGCACTGAAGTTTGATCACAGGTTTCACAAGGAACATTGGTACAGTATTCAGTAACTAAAACCTGAATGCTCTGATGCTTTTGTATTGCAAAAAATACAGGGAATTTGAGCTTTGGGGTTTTTTTAGCTACTGGTCAGATTGATGACTAGTGAACAAATAAGAGAGAGCAGGAGATTCAGCTGCTATGCAAAAGCAAAGAGTACTAAGAAGTTTTAAAGCTAAATCTACCTAATTTTTTGGATGTCAGATTGTAGTTCTAAGATGAAAATCATTATGGTGATTTTACAGGTAGGGACTCAGTGTTTACCAGGCCGTTGTGTGTTTGTTTCCAAAAGGGAATTAAATGCTAAATTAGAACTCTGAAATGCTTTACAAAACAGACAGTAACAGAAACATTTATGTTCCCTCAGAGTTTTTTTCCCCTCTCTCTCATTATGTCACAGTTTCCTTTCTTGGTAAAAGTGTCTTCTGTATCCCTTGACTTTTCCATGGCAGTTTATCTTAATACTAGAGATCAGCTGTCAAACATTGTTTAGAAATGCCAAGATAAATGGTTTTCCTGTCTGTTATTGATTAATGCATCACTACAACGGAGAATAGCCAATGTGCACATCATTTGATTATTCTAATATTGATGAAATATATATAAAAATCTAGAGACAATGCCAAGGAGGAGAATATTTTTGAAACAAAGCCAGGAAATTTAGAAGAAAAACTTTGACTTGATTCTTAAAAAATCCATATTTAAGGAAGAAGAGACTAGACTGCAAAGAAACTTTTGCCTGAAACATTCAGGCTTCTCCCTTCCCAAGAGATATATTATATTTTTGAGGTGCTGCATGCACATTCAATATTTAAAAATGGTTTTTACTTTTTCAGCTAGTTAAGGCATTTCTTTAAATGCATGTTGAAGGATTTTTTTTAGGATAAAAAGTTTAATGTTTTTATTCTTTGAATAAAAGTATTTCCAAAAAAATTTTTGGTTTCCATAAAATGGATAGATACTATCAGGTGACCCACCTGAAAGTGTGTTGTTGAGAAGAATCATTCTAGATAAAGGGGTCACATATAATTACAGGAGAGACATTTGTGTATTCATTTGGTCTTAGGTTAAGACACTAGCTTTTTTCTTTTTTAAATTTTATCTTAAAATAATCAGCTGGATAAAAATTTCTCATGACATAGCAGCGGACTTTATAAATGTACTTTTACTGAACTGGATAGCATTACATAGCTTGATTAACAGCTAAAAACACCATCTTAGATTAGTAGTTAAAATGCTGTTATGTACCATAAAGTCACGCAATCAAAATTCTTTGCAGATTTTTGCATTCTCAAAATGACCTGGTAAAAGAGTTGATTCTGTTGATCAGGAAAATGGCTGTTTTTACAGAGTAGGAAACATTCCTCTATGGGATTTTTTAAAGCAAAAGATTCTGGAGTGCATGAAAATCAATGAATGTTGAACTCCAGGCACACAAGTTTTATGGACCTTCTCTGGTGTGGTGTCATCATTAACTGAATTTTGAAATGAAGAATTGATTTTTAATTAATCTGTGCAGAGCATATGATTTGCCTGGTACCTTCTTATTATAAGGATCATTGGCCATATGATTGTGGGAGAACTGTGGGATAATACTATGTGAATATGTGATTCTTCTCCTATTCTGCTCTCTAAATATTTTGCAAGAAGATGTACAGAATTGGTAAGTTGATGGCTTAGTGAAAGAAGATCCTGTATCAGAAGTGCAAGTAACATATCAGAAATAGAAAAGATACATGACAGGCTTGTGAAATGCTCATATGGTAAGAAAAGTCTACTGATTGCCTGCAACTGATGATATGGAACTTTGCACCTTCATCAGTCAAAAAAATGCATGACAGAGGTGTTTCTTTAATGAGTTTTAAGTTTATTTTATTCAGAGCAACCTGTGAGAGACCTTTGGAATGACTCTAATTATGTCTGTGGGCTTAGTTTGTGTTTCTGATGCTATAATATCAAAGCATCTGAAAACTAGATTATCAAGAGTAGCTCATCCAACCATCCAATCATGGGAACACTGATCCCCTGTTCTACAGACCGGGGCTGTGAATATGGAGGTCAAAAATCTGAGGCCACTATTCTCAAGGCATCTGATAAATTTCACGGAATTGCAGTACACAATGAGTTAGTATGGTTTGGTGAATACATGCTATAAGAAATCTGGGCAATTCTCCATTTCAAATCTATTTGGCTTAGAGCCTCTGGATAGAACAGAACCTCCCTCTTCCCCTTCCTTCAAAATCAATCTAGGTCAATGCTTTCTTTGTAGAGGTTAAATTGCATGATTTAGTTACTTCCTGTGAATTCGAGGCAGCTCTAGATACAAACAAAAGGAAAAGCAATAAAACACAATAAAGAGAAAATATGAAACACATTATTTGTCTTAAAAACATTCTTAATATGTAAACAATGCAGAGACTGTTGTAAATAGTGTCTGCAAGTCTGGCAGTTAAACTGAGGCCACAGATCCCTCCTGGGCTTCCTGCTAAAACATGAACAGGTTAGAAGGGTGTTCTTTGAGTTCGTAGGATTATAATGGTCTGTTGCTTCAAATTTCTGTATTTGGTGGGGTGCTTCGGTACTCAGAGCAAGTGCCACACCTGGTGGTTTGGCACTCTCTGTTGCTCTTCTGAAGTGAGAGAGTTGATGGTGATTTTCAAGGACTCCACAACAAGGCCTCTTTTCAGTCTTATTGGAACTGCTGTGTATAAAGGGCCCTTGAAATTTGTCTCTTTTGGTATGTAAAATTTCCTAAAATGGCCAGTGACACCTTAGACAGCCTTTCCTAGTCCTATTTCTCTTTAGGAAAAATAGTTGTGTCTGAAGTCCTCATTTATGATCTCTTCTGAGTAGCATGTGTTGGGAGGGAGGAGAGGGTACAAAGTGGAATAAGACTGTTCCGTACATTATGGGTTTGTGGATGCCTGTTTCCAGGAACTGGTGATATTCTTAATTCTTCAGTTGCATATAAGGTAGATTTTCTGCTCCATCTTTCTTCACGATTCTGTCTTGCCAATTACGGTTTTGGAAGAAGTCTTGTTACAGTAAATGGCTTTACTAAAGTAAGTTAAAAATACTGAGTTAAGGATTTGCAAGTTTAGGGCTCTGTAATGCAAGTAAAGAAACACTTCCCGGCGCTTCTACTTTATATGGTAGAAACTGCCCAGTGAAGATTCCACTTCTATAAAGGGGATTTCTAAATCCTAAATCCTGAACTCTTGTTTTCATAGAATCATTTAGGTTGGAAAAGACCCTTAAGATCATTGAGTCCGACTGTAAATCTAGACTACCAAGTCCACCACTAAACCCTGTCCCTAAATGCCATGACTATGTGTCTTTTATCTATCTCCAGCGATGGTAACTTAACCACTTCTCTGTGCAGCCTGTTCCAATGCTTGATGACCCACTGGTATGAAAAAGAATTTAGGTGTTGAAAAAGAGGAATCAAATATGGAAACAGATAAACTCCCTCCATCTTCCAAGCCATTTAATCAATACTATTTTTTAGTCAGCATCAGTCAAATATTTTTTCTGTGCTATCCATCTTTTCAAACATCTGTCTAACAGTCTGGGGACTTGTTTTTTAGGAGACTGACCACTGCGGTAGTCTTAGGGGCAACTAAACAGTCAACGGAATCAACCAGAACTCTTCATACCCTCATCAGAGTCTGCCGTCAACATCCCCAAAGGAACCTGAGGGAAGACTACAACCATTTTGCTAAGCTTGTGTGATCCAGGCTTCCACCCCAGTGAAGGAATTAATTATCCGCTGGGGACATCTATCTTGTTTCTAGAGAGGGAATTGCTGGAACACAGCCCAGAATTTGGGCCAGTGTATCTATTTAGATGTAAACATTTACATAAAGATGAAAAGGCAAAACTCATTCTGCCTGTCAGACTACTAAAACCTATGGAAATACAAAGGGATTCAACTGATGTAAGAGTTGCGCTGGGGAGAAGAAAAGTTACCAAAATTGAAGATGAAAGTAAAAATCCTCTCCGGCCTTCCTTTTTAGATGTTTCCTTTACTCTTTCAAGACTCCTTAAATCATTCTCTTTTGTGGCTAGATCAATCAGAAATGACTGTTCATACTATTTCTGTTCCAATCAAAGCAGTTGCCCTTGGCCACATTGTCTGGTGAATGGTAATAGAAATATCCTGTTTTCCAGGTACGAAATTTAAGAAGTTACTAAGAAATCATCAGCAAGTAAATAGGCTCCAGCTGTACTATTCTGATGCTGGTAAATAGCTGCCACTTCTATTTGTTCAAAGTATTTGCAGGAGTGGATGGACCTCATTTGTCAGTCAGTGGGGCAGAAGGGTGAATGATTTTGCAGGAAAAACAATATAGGAGAGAAAATCCTATGTTAACTTCTTCACACAACAGCTCCATCTTCTGTATTTGGGTAGAAAAATATGACTGGTCTTCTTCAGTGTTTTTTTGCAAAAGCCTAAGAACTGGCTGGGGTTTAGTGTTGCAAAATCTGAAGATTAGAGAAGATTCGCTAAAGGCAAAAATAGTGGGCAAGGCCTGGAGTATATTACTGCTATGAACATTAGAGGAAAGCCAATGGAGTTGGTATCGATCTATGCCCTCCTTGGACTTGGCAACTCCAGTGTGAGAGTGGGTCCAGTTTTCGGCTCCTAGGCAGCAGATGGAACTTCATGCAGTGCACCTCCATTCCTATCTCTTTGTCTTTGGCTCTTGGCCACGTGGTGCAGAGGGGAGAGACGCAGCTCCCGGCACAGACAAGCGCTGAGTGGTGTAGCTTCTTCCCTCACAAGCCCTTGCTCTTCTCTGCTGGTTTTTCAATGAGAATGGAGCAGTTACAGTGCTCCAGACAGAGCTCTTTCTCTGCAATGCCTCTGGGAAAAAACCATCCATCACAAAATCTTTCTCCCTGTTCCTGCAGGAGGCACGTCCACCGTCTTCGTCACATCAACTGCGCTCTCAAGCCTGAACTGAGAGTTTTAGACAAAAAGACAATTTGCTTTCTTTTATTTTTTATTATTACTGCTGTTCCATGTTCGTATATATATATATAGAGAGAGAGAGAGTTAACAATGTATTCTAAATTAGAAGCTGTTTCTCCTTTCCGTGTACATTTGCACCCTCTTCATTTTGCTTTAAAGTTTAAAATCGCGTATTTGTCTTTAAACCAAGGCGGGCATTGTCATCATTAAACTAGGAGGCCAACTATGAATGCCATTTTGATACATTCTGAAATACTCAAGTGACTAGATCATGGACTGGCATGGATCAGAAAAAGCAGAGTTATGTCGGTTTTGTTCATGGCTTATAGTTTGGAATTTCTGTTCTAAGTGCAAATTTAGCTTTTTCTAAATGGAAAATATTTTGGATGCTAAGTTTGAAGAATGCTGGAGATTTGGTAGTCTGTTTCATGCTTAGATAAAAGAATAAACTTGGAATAAAAGGAATAAAATAAAATTCTTAATAAAAATGGAATGTAATACCTTGGAAGTAGCAGTTAAAAATATCTTCCTTGGTTCTTATCATGGTCTGACTGTAGTGTATATAACCTTTTAAAATCAGAGGTAATATGTTGGATCATAAATCCTGTCCTTGAGTATTGTGTATGTAACTTCAATTAACGTCAATGGAAGACAGAATCTGAACCACTCTACCAGACATGTAAGAAGGAAAAATGAATAATAAAATGAAAATAATGTCTCCTTGAATTGGCTGTAGATCTCTCCATGAACCATGTGTCTCTTGAAATGATTTGTATGAGGTATTATGGTGTTTTGTGGATTACAAAACCACAAAAGAAGGAGGCCAAAATAGTTAGAGGTGGGGATTTTGAGTACATCTGCCCAACTTGACATGTGGATTTGTTTTTCATTTGTAGAAGAATCTACAGAAAGCTATACAATGGAAGAAATCATTCCAGAAGCTCATGATGAACCAGTCTGAGTCAGGAATTCCTTCTGACTCTTAATGGCTTGTGAACAAGACAGTCTCCTCACCTTAGCCCTTCTCAAATTTGCTCTCTAAACTATATATCAGGTTATACCTGTTAGCCTAGTTCTGTCTGTGTGTCGTAGGGTAAAACCGAGAGTAAAACCAGTCTTTGTTCCTGTCGCGCGGGGCTGGCGGCTGGGGGGAGGGGGACAACCCTTTCACCCCGCCCGCGCGGACCAGGGGGCTGCGGGCAGTGCTGGTGCCCAGTGGGTTTTTGGTGGCCCTTTTCCCCCCCCCCCCCCCCGGCGGCGCAGCACGGATGGTGGGCGCAGCACCGCGCGCTGCCAGGAACCGCTGCTAGAGGTGCAGCCCTGGCCCGATACCAAGTCCCAGCACGGCCCCGCGTGGCCCCGGCTTCGCCCTGGATCAGCGCCATGTAGGCTTCCTGGTGCGGGCAGCGCGCGCGCCGCCTGGAACCACCACAGGAGGCACAGCCCCAGTCCCAGGCTGGGATTGGCCATGGCCCCGCTCCGAGCCCTGGCCGAGCCCAGGGGAGGAGCCGCGCTTGTTCTGCCGAGGCGGGGC
>VYZS01037873.1:0-12645 GCA_013400695.1 Neodrepanis coruscans
TCCCGTCCCATCCCACCCCATCCAGCCCGGTGCCGCCCTAGGTGTTCGGCGGTGCCTGCCGGTTTTGGCGGGGGAGGCAAATCTGGGCTGTCCCCACCGGTCCGCGCCCACTCGGGGCCGCCAGCGACAGGTGCGCGATGGAGAGGCGAGACCCGACGGAGGCACCCACGGGGCTCTCGGGGCGGACAGGCCCCGCTGTCCCACCTCCGCGGGAGCAGCGCGCCCCAGACAGCAACAGCCCTCCTTCTGCTGCCCGGGCAGGGCCCGACGAGGTGTTTCATCATTCCCGCTGGCGTGGGAATACACAGGGAACAGCACATGGGCCCGCGGCCCCGGGCGCGGCACTTACCGGAGCCCTGGCACCGTCCCCGCGAAACGGTCCTTTCTGTCACCCTTTCGGCCGCGGCACCGGGCAGGCGACGAGACATCCGGGCTCGGCTCCTCTGAGCGGTGGGGCTGCGGCTGCCTCCCCTCCCCGGCCGCCCGTCCCGGGCGGGCGGCAGGCGGGAACACCAGCTGTATGGGAATGCCGCAGCCAGGTTAATCACATCCCTCCTTCCCCACTGTCCCCCTCGCCCCCTCCCCCTCCACTTTTCATGGCCTTTGGAGGTTTTTTTTGGAAGCTTTCGTCTCTCCTTTGATTCCACTTCTCCACCTTCCAGCCTTAAAGGCGACAAGAAAAACCCCAAACTTATGTTGAGAACAATAATCTCATTTGCAAAGAAAAATCCCTGGAATGGGGACTCATTGTAACGCCTTTGGGCAGCAGACCCAACTGCTGGGCTATTTCAATAAAGGAGTGAACTACAGCAGAACGCCAGTTGGCTCCTCCAGCGCAGTTCTCCTAAATCATGATAGACAGATTGCGTGAAAAACAGGAATTCCAAAGAATTTCCTGCCCTGGGAACAGAAGTTAAGTTATATTTAACAACATCTGAAGCTGTCAAGAATGCTTTGTGGTTGGATAACAGAGCAGAAAAATGTGAAAAATGCGGGCTACTGCTATACCAAATATGGAAATATTGTTACGTCTGGGGTCTAAATCCCATCTGGAAATACTTACAGCCAGGAAAAGAGAAGACGCCACAACAGAAGCTAAAACTCTTTTCCCCATCCCCGAATATTAAAATTCAATGAGGCAATATTACTCAAGGGCGCCCAAACTGAGTGAGGGACGTTGAACCCGGGGATAACACAGGTTGACGGGGATGTTCTCTGCGTGGCCATCTCGTTCCGGACACGGAAACCGGGTCTCTCGGTGCCGCTGGGCATCGCCAGACTCCCGGGTTCTGCCGTGCCGGGAAGGGCTTTGATTCTCCCTCGCGGCAGCGGCGGCAAGGACCGACCCCGCGGGTGACTCTGCGGGCAGTGTGACAGCGCGGGGACGCGCCGCGGGCGCTCGGGGCGGGCAGGGCACAGCAGGGCAGGGCAGCTCCCCCGCTGCCACCGGCACAGCCCCGGGTGCGAACGGCTCCTCCCGTTACCACCCTCCGCTCGGGCGCGTCTGTCCGGGGCACAAGGCGCAGACCCCGCCGGATAACGGGGCAGGGCCTCGGCGGCCTCCAGCGCGCAGCCCTGGCAAGGCCGGGGACCCCCCGGGCAGCGCCGGCGGCCGTGGTGCCGGGAGACGGGGCGGGGCNTATAAGGCGGCGGCGCCCGCCGCCGCCTCAGACTGCGCCGGCCGCGCTCCCGCTCTCCGCTGCCACGGGCTCCCGCTCCACCGGCGCTGGACATGGGCTCCGCCGGCACCCGCCCCGCTCTGGCGGCCGCTCTCCTCTGCCTGGCCCGCTTGGTAAGTGCCGCGTCTCTTCCCGCGGTCGGGGAAGGGCGAGAGGCGGGGCGGGGTTCTCCGCTCTGCTCCTGACGCTCACCGGCTGCTCCGCTCCCTCCGCAGGCTCTGGGCTCGCCCTGCCCCGCCGTGTGCCAGTGCCCGGCGGCCGCGCCGCAGTGCGCCCCCGGCGTGGGGCTGGTGCCGGACGGCTGCGGCTGCTGCAAGGTCTGCGCCAAGCAGCTGAACGAGGACTGCAGCCGATCGCAGCCCTGCGACCATACCAAGGGGTTGGAGTGCAACTTCGGGGCCAGCCCCGCCGCCCTGAAGGGCATCTGCAGAGGTAAGCGGAGACCCCGCTCCCCCGGGACGGACCCCGCGTCCTGGGGTTCGGTAATTTCGAGCCCATGTATGGTTATGCTTTGTTGTCGGTAGCTTGGCAGAAAGGCACATGACTTCAGCAGTCTGGAATGCGATTCAGTATGTCTGGGCTCCGCTAAACGCACATAAGGAAAAGTGATTCCTGACTAAGTTATTGTTCTGGCCCCGCGTCTCCGGGGGGTTGTAGGGAGCTCCGCCGTACATTGAGTTTAACAGACTAGCAAATACCTGCGCTTAAACCAGCGATTCCCGCCGCTGACTCCCTTCTTTCTCTCTCTGTTGATCTCTCCAGCACAGTCCGAGGGAAGACCGTGTGAATATAACTCCAAAATCTACCAGAACGGCGAGAGCTTCCAGCCGAACTGTAAACACCAGTGTACGTGCATAGATGGAGCTGTGGGCTGCATCCCGCTCTGCCCGCAGGAGCTCTCTCTTCCCAACCTGGGCTGCCCCAGCCCCAGGCTGGTCAAGGTTCCCGGTCAGTGCTGTGAGGAGTGGGTCTGTGACGAAAGCAAGGATGCACTGGAGGAGCTGGAAGGCTTCTTCAGCAAAGAGTTTGGTCCAGATGATTCTGAAGGCGAACTAACCAGGAACAATGAGCTAATTGCCATTGTGAAGGGAGGCCTGAAAATGCTACCTGGTAAGTGTGGGTTTATTTGGGTTACAGTTAAGGGGAGGAGGCCAGAGGGTGTCTATATGACTTGTTAGACCCCAATGGAAATAAAGAAACTCAGTGAGAGGATATATTTAGGCTAAGCCCTCCTTTTCTTTTCCAGTTTTTGGATCCGAGCCACAAAGCCGAGCTTTTGAGAATCCCAAATGCATTGTGCAAACAACCTCTTGGTCCCAGTGCTCAAAGACATGTGGAACTGGCATCTCCACAAGGGTCACCAATGACAATCCTGACTGCAAGCTCATCAAAGAGACCAGGATATGTGAAGTGAGGCCATGTGGCCAGCCCAGCTATGCCTCCCTAAAGGTAAATACAGACTCTTCTGGTGTTCCTTTTCTTTCTAAGCTGCTTTAGGTAGAGGGTAAAGGCTGGAGAAGAATCTCCTGCTAATAATGCTATTGCCTTTACTTTACAGAAGGGAAAAAAATGTACCAAGACTAAGAAGTCCCCATCCCCAGTGAAGTTCACTTACGCCGGATGTTCCAGTGTGAAGAAGTACCGCCCCAAGTACTGTGGCTCCTGTGTGGATGGCAGGTGCTGTACTCCCCAGCAGACCAGGACTGTCAAGATCAGGTTCCGCTGCGACGATGGGGAAACCTTCACCAAGAGTGTCATGATGATCCAGTCCTGCCGATGCAACTACAACTGTCCACATGCAAATGAAGCCTATCCCTACTACAGACTAGTCAATGACATTCATAAATTTAGGGACTAAGTTGTGTTGGGGGTGGGATGCAAAACAGAATTTTGAAGTAACCAGCCATGGAGAAAGGACCTCTGATGGAAATGGTGCCTTGCCCATTTCAGGGCAACATTGAGATGTTACAGGAGTGCACTGTGCAACTGGACACTAATGCAACAGAGATTTAAGCATACTTAAAGCTTCATAGTACTGGAGCAACTTTACTGCTTCTTTTTGGAGCACCTTACCTAATTATGTACTGTTTTCTGTTTGTAAGTGATCAGATAAATGTTTTTTTTTCTGGTTATGAAAACTTTTCTATCCTGTTCAATTTAACACTATGCTTCTCCCCATCCCTCCAATCTTCTCCCACCCTTTCCCAACCAAGTTGGAAGTTACATTCCTTCCTGAGGTGGGCACTTGTGGGGTGTTCACAGTGGCAGCTATTATGTACCAACTGTAGTTTAATGGCAAACAGAAATCAGTTGTTTTAAAGCTGAGTATTTTATTTATCAACCTGTAGCTTGTTTTTTTTGTTTTGTTTTTTTTTCCTTTGAGATTTTTTACCCCTTCCAGCCCCTGTAATACTGGAATAAGTTGTAAATGATTTTAATTTTATATTCAATGAATTAAAAGAATTTATTTATGGAATTAATCATTTAATAAAGAAATATTTACCTAACTACTCTTACTAGAGCATTCTGATAGGCAACAGACTTAAATACAGCAAATGCAAGAGGTTTCTTAGATACTTTGAAAATCTACTACAGATGCAGCAATGGACTAGAAAGCAGAGTCTAATCCTTTGGGTAAAGGATGTCTTTAAGTGGTGTCTGCAGTCTACAACCCAACACTTTCTAAAGTATATACAGAAAGAGCTTCTTGGCATTGAAAGCAAATCTTTGATAGACTGAAATGTTAATTAGACTGTCAGATTATTCAAACCGTCCTGGAATCTACAACATAAGGTACTTAATTAGAATGCAGTGCATGCATGGTGATGTTGAACATTGGGGTGGAAGTGGTCGTCAAGTCTCCGTTTTTTGGTGGCTGCTTTTTGCAAATTAATACATTTCTGTGGCAGAAGAATGCTTCCTACAGTCTGCAGGAGGTAGTTTGCTTTCACTAAATTCAAATTAAATGAGCTTGAAGCAATGACTTTTGTTAATCCTAATAACCCAGTGATGAAAAGTAAACATACTGTTAACAGGAGAAGAATGTGAGGAATTTCGAGTACTTGTCCAATAGAGTAAAAGGCAAAGCAGCTACTCTTTCCTCTTCCTCACTTCTCCTTCCCACTTTTTAAATACACAATTACACTCTGCTCTGTGGGACACAGATGACATTTGGCTAACCAAGGCAGTTGTAAGAGAGCTAGCTGGCACACAGCAAGAAAATGACATTTTTAAAAATGAACTAGAGCAGGATCTGAGAAATCAACAAACACTTGCACTCTTCTGATAAGAGTGAAAGGAAACCTGCAACAGGGTATTTTTTTCTTCTACTTGTGTGGGTATTTCACTGGCAAAATATTCTACCACAGTCTTTAGAATGAAAGATACTGTTCATAAAAAACAGATTGATTTTGAGGTTTTAGAATTCTGAAGGGGTGTCATCCAGTGTCATTAGTTAAAAGCAGAATTGGTTAAGGGTCAAGTTTTTACTAATTAGACATAAATACCTCAATAAAATAAATAGCCAAATATCTCAGCAGCTCATCTCTGGCAGCTAATGCTTTGCCTGAGAAATTACAGCCCTCCCTCTTCTGCTCTGTCAAGCTCTTTCCCTGAAGGCATTCAAAACTTGAGCTGTTTTGGAATTCACCACCTGGCCACCAGTCTCAGCTGTACCTAAACTTGTCTGTACAGTATTTGTTGACAGTAGAAGTGTAAAATGCAAGGAAGCACTTTTGTTTGACTTCTACTTAGATCTAGCACTGAACTTCACTACACCAGCCGTTCACTGAGAAACCATACTGGCTATTGCATGAAGAGAGAAGACAAATACACTGCTCTCAGACACCCAGCAGCTGCAGGCACATTCCTCGCCATCCCCACTGTCACTTACATTCGAATGACATCCATCTTCACACCAACGTAAGTAACAGTTCCCCAGAAAATCACATATATGTGTAACTATACCATACACATAGAGCATATGCCTGCAACACACACACCATATACAAACAAAAGTGGCCCTTCCAACTGCTGCCTGAAGTGTGGCTCTAGTCAGGCCCTGGGTTTTACAACCTGCCCTTTGTTTTTAACACGTTTCCCCAAGTAGAAGGGTGATTCTGTAATCTGCTCACAATAAAAATTTACTGTTGAGAGAATAAGGGCTACAGGAGCAGATCACATAAACATAAAATATACTAAGTAAAATTATCCTGAATTAAAGAGAGGAAATGAATCCCACTAAAAAGAACTGCAAGTCTTCCAAAGCTGGGCTGTCATACTAATTGATCATCATCCACATAGTCCTCTCTTGTTTTTTTGTATTTCACAATTACATGGCAAAACTACTTTTACAACAGTGTATTTTTGTGTGTCACCTTTGCAATTTCATTGAAATCTTTATATCTTCTGCTTTTACATTAGGAAAAATTCCCCCTAAATAATAGGTGTGGAAATATAAAGGATAAAACTCAAGTTCCATTAGATGCAGCAGCAGGGTAAGGTAATGAGGACAACTATAATTTCTTTTGTTGTCAAAAACTAAAATATCAATATCCTTCTTCAAGGGGAATACTAGCAGATGAGGAGTTACGAACATGATAAATAACATACATGACAAGAAGCTGTACATTTGCAGCGAATTTCAGTGCCAGACTATCCAGCAACTCAAACCCTGGAAGTCAAGCTCCGTGTGGAGCTCCCTGGAGCCGGGAAGAGCCCGGAGAGCGCGGACACTCCAGGAAGCAGAGCAGCGTTGCCACGGCCTGCAGCTCAGCAGCCCGGCTCCAGAAATTCCATCACTCCCCTGTCCTGTCTGCCCCCCGTCCTTCGGCTGCTCTTCCCCAGCCGCTGGGAATGTCACGCCGCATCGGGCAGGGGGCACTCGGCCGAATCCGGTGCTGCCGCCACAAGGAGTGTTTGTCACACTACAGGTTTAGGATCGAAGGAATGTATAGCCTTATATTTCACGCACTAATTTTCAGGAGGTTGATGGTAGTAACTCCTGTAGCACCAGGGTTACAGATAAAATCTTCCCTAACACAGTGAAGACAAAGTTTCAGCTTCCTTAACTGCTCCATGACAGGAAGCAAAACACAAGCAGGAATACGCAGATAGCAGACATCCATGACTGCAGTTAAATCTCTCTCTTGAAGGAGCAGCAGGTGGAGGAAAAGCGAACACCGTACTGACAGTGGGACAACTGAGCTGCTACTGAACCGTGAGAATCTCTGCACTCCACAAGTCAGTTACTGCAGAGCCCACGGCAGAGCTGCCCCTGTCTGGGAACAGGCACATCTACCCACTACGGGGTGAGGGGCAGCCAGTGGGCTGTGCAGGAACAGGCAGAGACACTGTGGATCAGTGAGATTGCTGCCGGAGGATTTCCAGTCCACTGGAACTGCATGAATCCCTCACAAGTCTTCGGAACTGAAACAAAAGAGTTTGCAGTGGGCAGTCATTCAGGGTTGGAAGTCAAACCTACACAGAAGCAGTTAAATGTGTCACACCAGAGGCTTGCTCTTGCCAGATGCTTGCTTGTCTGAGCTGATTCTGAAGAAACGCAAGTGCACAATTTAGTTTACTCATTAATCAGTGGAACTATTTCCACAGAGGGCTCCAAGTGCTCAGCACACAACAAGGGAAGGCTGTGCAGTTCTACCAGATGCTCTGCCTCAAGCCAGGTTTTTTTCATGTATACATGTCCCTGTTTTCACCTTTACAGTTTTTTTTTCTCTCCACGTAATATAGCCATGAATAAAACAGCACATAGGAATGCAGAGCTCTCACAGTGAAAGCAGTAACATATAACTAGCTTTGGAGATACCTGTAAATGCATTTCAACTCATGAACAACCAAACTGCATTGAACTGCAGTGAGACTTTGTGTCTAGAAAACTAAGTCCTGTAGAAAAAGACTCCAATCAACAAAATGACACAATATGCATCTGCCTATTATCCTGTACAGACCAAACACCCAGAAACTGAATAGATGGCATCCACTACACTGATTTTTCTCCATAAAAACTACAGAGCTCCAACTTCTATGTACACAATTTATACTGGAGAAATCCTGAAAGACCCCAAAGCACCATTCACATAAGCAACTTCATCTGTCTTGAAGTACCACTTACAGGATGGAATGTAGCAACCATCCAGGAGGAAAACATTTCCCAGTATTTTTAAGTTTTTGTTTACTAGATAGAAAAATTCAAAGGTAGGGTACACAGATTTGCTCAGATGGGAATTCAGCTGGGACATGTATGTTAACAACTTCACCGCCTGACAAATGCAGTTTTGATCAGAATGGACTCCATTTAGGTATAAGTGAAACAGTCAGCAGTGTAGCCCAGCAACAGCTGGAGAACACTGAACATCAGATCAAAAGAAGTATATCAGCCAAGTCAAAGACACCAGTTTCTCTGAAACTACTCATTTCCTTCAGCATCTAAACAACCACATTAGATCCTAATTAGTTCATTAAGTAATTATTGAATGACAAAACAAATAATTAGCTAATTAATGAACAAAATCAGACATTAAGATATCATGGCTGTAAAACCATCAAGTCTGTTAATGAGAATTTGAAACCAGAAAATATATTTTTCTCTACAGAAGTAGATACTTGTGCTGTAGTGGAACAATCCCACTAAAACCAACATGGATGCCCAAGCACAGTTGAAAACAGAAGTTGAGAAAAAAGGTCAACAAAGAGATACCAGAGTTTAGATCATACAATCATAGAATATGCTGAATTGGAAAGGACCCATCAGAATCATTGAGTACAATTCCTGGCCCCATGAAAGACACCCCGAAATCACACCATATGCCTGAGAGCATTATTCAAACATTTCTTGGAGTCTGTCAGGCTTGGTGCTGTGCCCACTCCCCTGAGGAGTCTGTTCTAGTGCTTAACCACCCTCTGGGTGAAAAACCTTTTTTTTGATATCCAACCTAAACCACCTCCAACTCAGCTTCGTGTAGCTTCCTCAAGTCACAAGAATGAAGAGATCAGTGCCTGTACCCCTGCTGCACCTTGTAAGGAGGTTGAAGACCACAATGAAGTCTCCCCTCGGTCTTCTCTTGTCCAGGCTGAACAAAGTAACATCAGCCACTCCTCATAAGGCTTTCCCTCCAGACCCTGCACCATCCCTGTGGTCCTCCTTTGGATGCTCTTCAATAGCTTAATGCCTTTTTTATATTGTGGTACCTAGAGCTGCACACAGGTCTCACAGCGAGGCTGCACCAGTAGTACAGAGGGACAATCACCTTTGACCAGCTGGTGATGCTATGCCTGATGCACCCTAGGAAACAGCTGGCCCTCCTGCCTGTGTGAAAAGGGACTTCTTGGCAAGCTTTTAAAGCCACCTGTCCATTCTTTTTCATTAATATCTACATCTTATCCACTAACTTAATTTTTACCTCACTTGAGCATAGTGAGCATACTCCCTCCCTATTGCACTCTTGGCAAAATGGACAAGTTCCAGAGCTACAATACAGTCCCAGTAGAGAATGTGGAAGCAAGGAGTGAAACTTTCACAAATTTTTATTCCTCCTTACTGAGGTACAATGGAGGCGATTGGAAGAACGTGGCAACGTGACTTTAAAAGCACTTTTGCTTTTCCACCAGCTGGAATGATGCAGGAACCAACCAGCTCCCAGTGTGGTCATTTATACTCTAAAAAAAGACTCCCTCTCTCCCTTCTCATTTCTATCCTCCTTCTTTGGCAGATTATTTTGAACTCATTCTGATTTGTCATTCAACCACATGAACAGCTGTACTGATGCAGCTGATGCAAAAAGAAGTCTCATCCAAATTGATTAGATAAATACAAGCACTACTGTGCCAGTTAAAAAAAATCCACTGTTTCTATCATGAGTTCACAAAGACTTTCCCTTGCCCCAAATGTAGGCAAAGCTCTAGTGGCTTCCCATATTTTATCACTCTACTGATTTTTCCTGCCAAAAAGCCTACTATATTAAGATAGCCTGGCACTGCTTTTCTGTAGGAAAAGTTAGCAGTGAAATCATGCCAAGCCAGGGGAACTTCGCTTCCAAAGCAACAAAAATGCTACAATGCACAGGGCCACTGAGGGAAAGAAGCTCTCACAATAAAAGCATCATTAGAGCTAAGTCACTGTACCACGGGTCACTGAGACCCGCTGGGGCACAGTAGGAACACATTTCTGTTTTCAAATCAGACAGACACACAGCAAAACAACTATCCCTGTTTTTTTTTCCTGATTTTACATGACATCTGCAACTTCCCTTTCAGTTTCAGTATTTGTTTTTGCTGCCATTTCTTGTCTTGCATACATGTGACCTCTTTCCATTTCACCAGATTTCCAGCAAATAAGACCATATGCACTGCCATAGCAACATTTTAATACAAACACAGGGTAATCTTTGTTCACTGAAGTACAGTTAATTTTTTTTCTCTTATTAACAGAACCTGCATCTGCATACAGTTTAACTGAATGTCCTAGCAACAACACAAACACAAAGTTCAAGATATTTTTTCCTTCAGCGGAGGAAGAATAAATGTTTTCAGGAAAAGAGCGTGGGACTTAAGAAAGCAGAATGAAAAGTGTGTGATCAAACAGGGCCTGAAGTTACATCATCACAGCTGTATATTTACCCTTGGGCAGCCTGCGCTTGCCTGGTGTTATACATTCTCAGTTCCTACAGATGTCAACAGAGAACAGCCATATCTGGCAGGGTAAGGACTGAATCCCAGCTATGCTGATACACAACATGTAGCTGGGACATGCTATCAGCGCTACCATGAACATAGAAATCTATGTACTGTTTTAGACTACAGCGTGTGTTCTGCACCGTAAACAGTTTTACCTCTAATACAGAGTAAAACTGCACTGTTGACTAATGTAACAAAAACTGGTCTGGCCTGCCTCTAAGGACCAGTGCCAGCCACACATTCTATGGCATGACCCTCTTTTCCTCTACGGATCAACAATTCCTAATGCCAAGATAAATGCAGTGAAACTTAGAATTCAGATGTGTACATTCAAAATTTAGCTGTTACACTGACAGGGGGTAGAACATTGTTACCTGTGACAACTCAGTGACTTATGCCTCATACCCCCAGGAAGTTATACAAAAAAGGAAAACAACCAAGTTCTCTCCTATGTCTGACTCAGTTCTACCTCCCAGCTATTGCTGTGTGCTTAGCTATGCTCTATTTTTGTCCTTTAAGGTTTGTGAAAGGGATGACTTGTTTAAGCTTTTAATTTTTTTAAGTACTGTGTTCATTCAAGGCAAGAGCCTTTACTCTTTGTAAACAATGGTCCTTCAGCTCAAGCATGCTGCAAGGGTTCAGGGTTTGAAACCTGAAAAGTCTAAACATTAAAAGAAATGCTGTAACAACTTACAAATAGCTTGTTCCTTCTGTGACAAGTCGTTTATAGAGGAAAATAAATGAGTAAGCATAGTAGGCATAAAATCAAGCACTCAACGCAAGCTGGTGTAGAATGATGAAGATTAAAACAACAACACAGTTTTCATTCACAGACACGATCTGTTCTGAATCAAGGCAGATTCCTGTATGGATCCTTGTATAACATGATTGCAATGGTATGTTTTCAAAATGGACAGAAATCTTCCAGGCAGCCTTGGCTCCACGTATTAAATTTCTAGTGCTTGGCCAGAAATTTAAAAATACAGAAGATGCTTTTTCTCTCTTCAGCTTATTACAAGGTGCTTGTTCCAGGTTAAGTCACTCAGAAAGAAACTAAAAACTTTCCTTAACTGACTATGAAAGCATAAAAAACATCTGCTTAGCCAAAGGGTGCATATATATTTTGATTAAATCAGTATTATTATTATGAACATTTAATCATTGTTATGGTCCTTACATCAGTGCTGTTGCTGTGTTTTTTAGTCAGACCATAATTTTGATTCCTTAATAAAGAAAAATTGAAAAAGTTTAGCAAAACTGAATAAAATACTTGAATTGTATCTTTGTTTGTATTTGATGAATCACCACTGTTTGAAGCAGTGTTACTGTGAAATTAGGTAAGTAGTAACCTAGGAATGAATGGCATATGCTACCAAGGCTCTCAATTTAATTGAACTCCAAAAGATGATTCCCAGCTTTGTCTAGGAAATTTCAGTTCTAGTAACCACCATAGGAATGCTCCTTAATGTTTTTTAAAGCTTTCTTTAAGGTAGAGAAGGTTTTACATCTCAAGGATAGATTTAACACCATCTTAATTTAAAAATAAATTATGTTTCATTTAACTCACAAGAAAGCTAAAACTAGATTTAGATTAAGAAAAAAAAACCTCACATGCAAACCCTTTTGTACAATTAATGAAAACCCCCAAGAGCATAGGAAACTAATGCAAATTACAAATCTGTGTTCCTTGGCCAAAGACTAATCACACACACATGCAGACCAACACTAACATTTGCAGCACTATCATTTCCACTGTGCTACGAATCCAACAGAAATGCCATGCTCTTACTCCAGATGAAACATTTTCTGGCAAATGAACTGTGGCAGTTCTGCTGTTCTGCTCTTTTATTGGTATTATTATGAATGAGTTTAAGACTGGTTTAGAGTAATTTGTGACTACCAAGTCAGCGTGCAGCAATCACTGATTAGAAAAGCTTATTCACTTTCACTGAACTGAAAAGATATGACAGCAGCACCTATAGTTAGGAATCCTGGTCCATTAAAGAGGGTTAAAAAAAACAAACTCTGAAACAAGAGGTGGGCAGAGGACCAACAATGACTAAAAAGGAAAACAGAGCACAGGTGGCTACTGCCAGGCAAGAAGAAAAACTTCCCTGTTTTACCAGGGTTTGCAAAACACACAAGGAAAAGGACATATGATACCACTGTGAGAGAAGTAGTACGTGACTGCAAAGGTCTGACAATCTGTCCAAACTTCAGTAGTGAGATGTCACAGTGAACAATTTTTCAATAACAATTTCTTTACAGGGGAAAA
>VYZS01037876.1:0-62408 GCA_013400695.1 Neodrepanis coruscans
CGGCGGCGGCTGGAGGCGCCCCGGCTTTGTGCCGCTCCCCGGCCCCCGGCGGACACAAAGGCGGGCGCAGCCCCGGGGAGAGGGGGAGAGAGGCGGGAGGCTTGCGGGGCTTGGGGAGGGCGAGAGGGTGGGAAGCAGAACGCGGTCCTGGGGGGCTTGGGAGGGAGAAGTGCGGGCTCGGTGCGGGGCCTCCCTTGTTCTGTGCGATGATCCCACGCGCGTTTTGTCCGCGTTGCCGAACTCCGCCGTCGGGGCCACTTGCATAATGTGGCCACGGGATGAAAAGGAGAATCACTTTCCCCAGCGCGTTCCCCCAAAATAAGGCGTTCGGCAGCGTCGGGCTCGTTCCCCAGCAGCTGACAGACGAGAGCAGCAGCCCGTGCGCGGCGGAGCGGAACGCGGGCGGTGTGTGCCCCCTGCCCCGCGGTGCTCCCGGCGGCACAGACCCATCTGCGCCCTGACCCGAGTTACACGGAGGCGCTTCGGGTGCGGTTTGAACCTTGGAAATTCAGCAGAGCCTTTTCTGCTAAGTAGTTTTCCTTTTCGGAGTGAGGTGAAGGGAGAAGTGATGCGGTCTAGCGTGCTTTTATCGAAACGCTGCGACCAAAGATCTCATCACAAGATTTGTTTTCCATGATGAGCGGCGTGCGAATGTGCAGGCTCTGAGCAGTCGGCAGCAGCTCGGAATAACAGTTCGGCATCGTTTCGGGGTTTTTTTTTCGTGTTTTCACTGTGAAGTTTAAGAGTTCCAGAGATGAGGAGATCCTGTCCCCAGTGAAAGGAGGTCAGTGGGTGTTGTTTGCCGGCTAATGAGGCCGCTCCGTTCGCATGGTAGTGGCAGGTTGACTTACTGCAGCGGGGGGGAGTGCAGTCACTTGCGTGTCTGCGTGTGTATTCCACATGTGTACTCCACGTGTGTACGCCACTTGTGTATTCCACACGTGCGTTCCACTACGGCACTTTCTCTGGAGGTTGTGAATTGCAAAACGGGACGCGGTTGTCGAAGATATCAATGTTCTGGTCATGTATAAACTCATGTGTGATAGTCCTGCATAAACTCGAGTTGCCGAGGGGTCTGACCGCTGCTGTAAACACTCTGAGAGAATGTACTCGCCTTGGGTTTTATCCCGCAGAAAAAAGCAGCAATTTGGAACCAATGAAGATAAATCACTGTTGGGCAGTGTTTTGTCTCCTTCTCTTAGAATGAACTCTGCTAGTGAAGTCAGAAAACATTTAAATCGAGCAACCAAGGGTGTAGGGAGGAGGGGGAAAAAAGAGAGGGCAAAGATGTGGGAAGTAACAGTGGTGGGACTCAACTGCTGTTTGTGTGAAATGAAGAACTCAAAAGTCATCGTTCAGTGGAAATAGTTGTTTCATTTTGGGAAGTGACATTTAAAAACCCCTTTGTGAATGCATCCAGGGAGCCCCAAAAGTGGTTTTGTCTTGCCCATTTCAAAACTTAATTACAAACAAATCTTCAAAAGAAGAAAAGGTGCAATGGGAGACACTGAGGCTCCTGAATTTATAGCATTATCACCGTTCTTAGTAAGCCTTTTAACGAGGACTTTGGCATTGTGCTGATTCCTGGCTTTTAGCCAGGAAAACTATTGTTTTGATGTAGTGTGCATGGTCCTAGACTTTGGCATGTCAACACTGTTTAAAGAACGAGAAACGTGTGCTTGCTGAGGAGTTATTATGACGGACAGATTTCCAAGGTGTCTTGTTGGCACCAGTGCTGCTCTGAGTAACAGAAACAGGAGGGTGCAAATGTTTTGGCTTCTGGGTGCAGCATCGGGAGACCCTGGAGTTGCTGCTGGAATGGGATTTCAGCTGCCAGAGTTGGATGGGATTGTTCTGTTCCTTCGTGCCTCAAGTGCTTTAAATGCTGCTGGGACTTTGTCTTCCTTATGGTTCCTTTAAATATTAGCAACAGCCAGACATCCCTAAAGGAAAGAAAAGGAAAAAAATACAACCAAAACCCACCTCATCGTTTTTTGAAATAAATCTGCTGCTCAGATGTTGAAAAACATAAAGTTTGGGTTGGATTAATGTTACCAGTCCTGTTCAGGATTACAGGGAGTGCTTCACTTCTAAGTTACTTGAATGGACAGTGTGAGTGTTTTTTTTCAGTGTGCCAAGGCAGTGACTTTAAATCCTTGCTCCATTTCATTGTGAGTAGAAGATATTTTATGTTTCTACAGGATCCAAATAAGGTCCTTTTGAAAAAGTTGACAGTTTTTCAAGGTGGAATTTCAGGAGAGCTGTCAAGTTTGGCTTGTCACAGTGAGTGACCCCTCTACCTCTCTCGCTGGGCTGCTGCACAGTAGCTCCAGGCATGGTAGCAGCATCTGTAAGCCAGCTTCACAACTGGAGCCTGAAAGTGGCAGAGCAAAGTTGCCAAGTTTCAAGTAGAGTTGGTGGTTTTCTTGGAAACTGTGCTGGAGAACACAACCACAAGTGATTTTGCCAAATAACATACAGTATTTATTTAGTCCAGCTCTCTGATTGCTGTTAAGGCAGTCAGCCAGCAGCAGTGAGTGTTGTGACATCATTTTGAAAGGCAATGTGCTGGTTCTGAAATGGAGTGGGCTGTACTATGATTCATTAACAAAAAAAAAGCTGTAGTCTGAACAGAGATAAAGCATATGACTGCATCGTGGCTGAAAGCCAGAAAGGGAATTATATGAATCAGTCACACTTGAAGCATTATTCCCATCCGTTACTCCATAAGGCAGTGAATACCATCTTACTCAGTTAATGATATTCTGCAGCAAAAATACGCTTTGAACATTGAACAAGTAGCGAGTAACAAGTTGCCATAGTTCCGGTTGTTAGACTTTCAGCTCATCACTACTTCCATGTCCAATTTGCTTTGCTTGTCCCAATATCCTGGGTAATAAAACCTTGCAAATGGAAAGTACCATGAGTAATCATCCTCAGTCACCCACTGAAGTTGCTTCTGCCTTCCCTTAGAGTAGATAAGTCTGTTCAAAAAAATAATTAAATATGGAAAGTCACCCATTTTGCCAAGGAATTGCTCTGTGCAATTGCCCACGTGGGGGTGGTGGGGTTAAGGAATAAACTTCTGAACCTTCAACATCAGCTGGACTAACCCCAAGGACACTTGATGACTGATCCAAAAAGGTTGTTTGGATTAAAATGCTGGAAATGTGCCTTGCATTACGTAGCAGGGAGTAACAGAAGGAAGGTAAAGAAAAACAAGGTTTGAGAAAGATCAGCTCACTAATTTCACCCACATATCTCACTGTTCTTAAAATGAAGAAAAAATTATGCCCTAACTTTTAGGAAGATCAGAGTGAGTGTTCTACTAGTTTTTCATTGTAAAGGATTTTAAATCTGGTGTTAAATTAAAGAAGGTTGCCATGCTTTGAGAAACACTTTAACAAATAAAAGCCAGAAAGATTTAGATTCCTGTCTGTCTTTTCAGGCAAGCTTGTTCATCTCTGTCAAACACCTTCCAGAACTCTGAATCATCTTAGTAACCTGAACAAAATTCAGGCTGTCCTTAAAAAGCTGTTTTCTGTGGAGGTGTGGATTCCAAGTTGGAGTGCCTTGTAGCATACATATGGCAAGAAATCCCAGTAGGATTATTCTTACAGATAAATAAAGGCTTACAGTATTTGACCTAATTCCTGGTGTGTGTGTGTGTTTCCTCTCAAAAAAAAAAAATAAAGGAGGCATTTCTATTGCAGTGTGGAAAGGAACAGGCTTGTTCTGTGCTCCAGTTCAGCATGAAAGAATAAATCAGCATTTTAAGCCTATCAAGTACAAAAGTTTTGTTAAACCTCAACAGACAGCTGCAAAGAACTAGCAAGGTGAGCAGGTGAGTGTTCAGATAGCCAAGATAACCAGGAAGAGCTTGGGAGTGTCTTCCCCAGGTACAGGACAGTAGCCTTGGCACTCTCGGCTTAATTACCATGATGCAGTTTAGGCAACTGGAAATACCCTTTACATGTTGTACAGCATTGACCTCAAATACATTCCACGTGGTTTCCCAGCATATGCATGTTGGTTTCACCAGGTGTATTGCATGGGGACGAGAAGATTCCAGGTTTAAGCTGAATTTTTTGCACATGTATAAAGAATGACTTCTGCATTCTTTAGTCTCCATGAGCTACCTTGTCCTTAAACTTACATTTTGGTGACTAAAGTTTAAACAACTTCTCTGCCTAATCTCCTTTCTAATAATACACAAGCAGTGCAAGTTTGTCTTCCAATGTCCTGGCGTGAGCTACTCTAAGTCACGTCGTGTTGGGAAAGGATTTGGCTCCATTGCAGTAAAACCCTGGCTTACCAAGTGGGGAGAGAGAGTCTGGGTCAGGAGGGTGGATGACTCTCCATGTGGTCGCGCACGTGGTCAGTGTTTACAAACAGTGTCCCAGCGTCCTCGGCAGCTGCCTTGACGCAGCCAGTGAGGACAGAGTTCTAGGAATGGCCCTGGTCCTTGTGAGCAGCAGAGGCGGCGGAAAGAAATAAAAACACGCCAAGTTTTGAGAACACATATCATCGTTTGGTTTTTGGCCGAGCTTTCTGCCTCTGTGTTGCGTTCTAGATCGCGGGGTCCTCTGTCGGAGGCAGTTGTTATTCTCTTGGCACTCGAGCGCAGTCTGGGCTGTGTTGACGCGTTTGTCTGGAACGGACTGACCCAAAGTATGAGATGGGGGTTAAGGAAACTGTTGCAAAGGTTTCAAATTATTTTTGTGTCCCTCCTCCCCTTTTAGAAAAAATTATAATTCAATCTCCAAAAGCTTTATGACAAAACACCTCTTTACAATACAAGAATCACACTGTAAACAGTTGTATATTTTTTCCTTAATTGTGGAAATGTGACTCGCTGCCTGTTAGGATACTGTAACAGTTCCCTTTTTAAAGACCAAACAAAATGTCAATCCTACTAACTTTGTAAGTAAAATCAAATAGCTGAAAGTCTTTATTACTTAATAGGAGATGTTGACACAAAAAGGCATTGCTGTTACAAAAGCTAATACCACTGAAAGGCAGGTTTTAGATCTCTGTAACAGAAGCTTGGTGGAGATTCCTGTATTTACTCAACCAAATAAATAATGCCACCAATCTGTTGTTAAAAAAAAAAAGGTGTGGGGAGGAGTTGGGGTGCCTTGCACAGATGAAAATTCTGTGATTCTGTGAAAATGCACTGTAGCTGGTCAGAAACACCCAACTGGCAACGTGTTTCATGCTCTTCCCTGTGGACGTAAACCAAAGCTGTCAGACAGGTTCTGTTCCCCGGAGACGCTTGAAGCCTATGGCCTGCATGCACTGTGGGACCTTGTTATCAGATGTTTTGCTCCTCATCCAGTCTCATGCACATTTTGTAGACTTTCTTCTGCAGTTGTGCAGCAAGTGCTTGGAACAATGTGCAAATGACATCACTTTACAAAATGAACCCTAAGATCTGTTTTTATTTCATAAGGAGGAAGCAGTTGGTACAAATGTCTCTTCCATATTATGAATTTGTCTAGCTAAATCATGAAAGGCTGATCTGCAGATCTTGTTACACCTGTGGCTTCTGCCAGCAGTTGTATGTTCATGTTGGTTGCTTCCATTTTGTGTTGATGTCTGTTACATCACTGTACTTTTATTAATACACTGCAGTGGTTTCTTGCTCACCTGTTTTCTCATTTGTGAGACACAGTTACCTGTGTCACAGCCAGAGTCTCCTTCTGTTTCAGTAAGCTCTTTACCGCTTTTCATTTTCTTTGATGGTTTCTTTTTGATCCACAGTTCCCATTACTTTTGCAGCAGCTGGGTAGCAGAAGGTAGCAAGCAAGAGTAAAGAATATATGAGAGAATATGTGACAAAAGCATTCCTGAGTTTGTACTGACTCTTTGTTCCTTCTCTTGCCACATCTAGTGCTGTTCTAGAGAGATTAAAGGGTAAACGTTAACCCTGAGCCTAATGCTGGCAGGAGTTTTGCCCACAACTTCAATGTCCTTCCAGTATCTTTCCATGTTTGTCCCTTAGCATGAGAGACAACAACTGTTTATGCAGCACTCACCCTCATTTCATGCCCCTGATGCTTTTTTCATCTTTGTTTAATCTATTTGTTCTTTCAGTGCTACTTCACTTGTGTTTGAAGTCACATTCTTTGAAGTTATACAATTTTTATACTTGCCAAAGGACACAAAACTCTTTCAGCTCTTATGTAAGCAAAAAGGAGAACAGAATGATTTCCTCTTGTGTGCAAGTTGCATTACTGTCCTGCTCATGGTAAAATGAGGAAAAGGAATTGTTGCAGTAAAGCAAGAGTTTCTTCCCTTCTCCCAAAGTTAAAGTTCACAGAAATGAGAGATTTCTATGAAGCCTGAAGTGCGTGTACAGCTTAATAAAAGCAATGCCATTTATCCCTAAAAGAGAGCATATGAAAGCTATAAGATACATTGGACTCCCCTGTCCCTGGGATATGGAGAAGTGGAGGTGGGTGGGTGTGTGCATGCATTACAGACTTTAACATATTTTAAATTATTAACTTTTTGTCCCACTGCACTCCTTTCCTTGCTGATCTATTTGATTTCAAGTTTGTCTGCCCAAAAAGCTCTGAAGTATTACTAAAATGGCAACAGTAAAAATCAAAAACATTAAAGCTGAACAACTGGAAGGAGTCAGATTTAAGACTTATTTAACTTTGTATAACTAATAAACATTTTGGGGGAAAGAAAATCTATGCTAGTGAATTTCCATTCCATGCACAGTTAGTTTCAAGTGTATACATCCCATACTCAGGAGCAAGTGAAATACTGACCAAATAGGGAAAAACACTCTTCATATTTATAGAGATGAAAAATGCACAAAACAGTAAAACATAGCCTTTCAGTTCTGTTGTTTCTGTGGTGCTGTCTGTACTCTGCAAGGAACATTTGTTTTCCTTAAATAAGTTTAGACCCGTGTTTTCCTGCTTCCCTGTAGTCCTTAATGCATAAAAGAAGTTTCAGGTGGGAGAAAACAGTAGGAAAAACAGGAATTGTGCTGATCTGTTTTTCTTCTCTCTTGTTAGTGTGTGTAGTGCCTGAAAAGTAAGAGACCAGGCAGGAAAACACAGATTTCTGTCTATTTTTCCACCGTGCCTGTGCTGTGCAGTTGACAATACATTAAGTATAGGTAGCTTTTTTCCCCCCGTGTTGTCAGCTGACTTGTGATCCTGCAAACTGATGGCAGCCCTTGCCATTTTCACAAAGCCCTATTCATGTTCCTTGGGCTCAGAGAACTGTAACAGAGACACTTGCAGAAGTGAGGCATCTAGTCAGTGATATATTTTGTAGTAACTGAAAAAAAAAAAAAAAAAGTAGTTGTGGGGCTATTCTTTGGGGGAAAGGCAGAGGATGTGTATGTAAAGACTAAGAGGCAGGTACAGAAACTTAAAACTGATTTTTACTTAAAACCCTCCCAAGCTTTCAAAGCAGTTGCAAGTTAACATGGGTTGTGCTATAAAATAGAAACACTGACTGGTAAAGTAGAAAGAAGTTTTGCCTCTGGAAAAGTAAGTCTAACTATTAACTGAATAGTTTCTTTCTCTTGAAACTACTAGCTGGTTGGAGATATTTTGTAGGACAAGCTGGAGCATGAGTCTAATTCAGGATGGCAACTCTGATGCTTCTAAATATGAGGAGAGTGGATAGAGTGAAATTAATTATTGCACATTAGGAGGCACCTCATACCCCAGCCACGAAACAGAATCCCACTGTGCTTGGGGCTGTGCAAACATAAGCCATGTTTGTTCTGCTTTACTATTTAATCCAGTAAAGGAGGCAGAGGAAAGGGGTCTGGCAGCACACAAGGGGCCAGAGCATTAGTAACTCTTGTTTATAGCAGAGGTAGGCAGCTCCCTTCCAAAAAACCTAAATATTTGCAGTAAATAAAGTAAAGCTGCTATTACTGCCCACTCTGTACGTGTGGATGTTTATGTGTGTAAGAGGAGTTCCTAACCAGCACTGCTGCAGTCTGTTCCTTAGGGTGCTCAAAACATGCAAAGAGTAAGAGAAAGGGTACAAAATTAACAAGCAGCAACTGAGAGCCAAAGCATACAGAGACCACACAATGTGGTACAAACCTAGCTGGAGTCATTCATTTCAGTGCCTTTTTTTGGTTGTTTTAACCCTAAAAGACCTACAGGAAAGCTGTGGTATGGCTGGGAACTGAACTCCTATCTCCTAAGCCCCAGTGCTTTACCCATGATACCCTCCTTCCTGCTCATTCAGAGGTTTACAGATAGTTTTCTCTGCTTACTAAGATAACAGAAGTATCAATTTTAAGAAACAGAAACTAGATGCTTTTCACTTTTTTTTCAGAAGTTGGTCTTCAGTAGCATTTTCTGTTGATTGACAACATGTTCTCTTTTTCCTGCACAAACCTTCAGACCTTCAAATCAGCAGTGCTCACCCAAAACAACCCAGCAAATTAAAATTAAATAAGTCTCCTCAGGGAAGAGGATGGCTTTTTGTGCACTACTTTGCAGCACTGTTTAAACCTTGCACTCCAAGTGAGAAAGGGTGTAGGAAAGAATGTTCTCTCCATTTTACAGGCACTGTAGATGTCTCCATGGACCTCCAAACAAATAATTAAAATAACAATAATAAAAAATAGTATGTTGTGTCAGTTAATCACAGTGTGTAAAACAGTTCTGTAATGACATTTCAATAAGCAAGTACTCCAGTAAATCCCTTTAATGCCCTCAGTCATTCAGGCAAGATTTTCTAGTCTGCAGACTGTTCATGTACATCCTCTCCAACCTACCACACAACTCCCATTTGATTTCTTTTACCAATTAAAGATTTGTCAGGGTTCACGAACCCTCATGTTGTCATACTTGGTAGCAGAGCTCAAAGGAGGGAAAAAACCCAAAACAAAACCAACCTTAATTTGTTGTCTCTCTGCTGGAGGTGGGATGCACAAAGCCGTGCAGGTGCAGCTGACACAACCTCTCTGTGTAACAGTCACCTGTTACCTCCTAGACCTGAGATGAAGATGCTGAATTGTAATGTCTCTGGTCTGTGAGAGTTCCTTTGCAGTGGGGCACGGCCGTAGCTCAGCCTGCCTGGTACGTGGTGCATTTCACCAACAGCCTACCCTGTTTAACTTCAGCACATTCACAGACTCGTGATACAATCCGTGATGATCCGAGGGGTAATTTAGCTCATGCGGTATCTCTGGATGCTGGCGGAGCAGTTGACCATGAAGGACAGATGGATTTTCCCCTGCCATGTTTAGAGATCCAATAGCACTGCAAACTACTTCCAAAAATGATGGAGTAGGAGCATTTGGACTTGCCTCCCCCAGTTGCTCCTCTCCCCAGGTTTGGAGGTTCAGCCAAGCCCCCACGTGGCTCCTGTGCACGTGGCCACGCTGTTTACAAACAGGCTCCCAGGTGTCCCAGGCAGGAGTGGGCTGAGGTGTCACGCTGCAGGGCCGAGTTCCCTTCGCGCAGCTTGCGGCAGCTCCTGCTTCTCACCCATGTTTGTGGCTGCTCGTAGCAGCGCTGTGACGGGCTGGCGGAGCCTGCTGGCTTGTTTGAGTTTGCTCATTTTACATTTAAGCAATATTCAGGCCAGGGGTTTAGAGCAAGGTCGCCCACAGTGAGTCAAAAATAGAAACTTTATTGCTCGATAGAGTAGTAGCACTGGAGAGAGCTCGCTAGATGTACACGCAAAAGCGAGGAACGTACTTTTCTGCTTCCCAGAGACACTACTGGGGAATTGGGTAACATTTACAGTAGGGCAGGATTTCAAAAAGCCTGTGGAAATGAATGGATGCTTTTTTTTTTTTTTATTTTCCACTAACAAACCAGAGACCACTTTTTGTCCAGATTTAAAAGACGGGGCTCAGTGAAACACAAGTAGTTTGGAGCAGGCAGTATTTGAAACCATGGATGCATTATCATTTGGAGAAGACTGCCTTGGATTTGCTTTGTTTTAGCAGCCCATTGGTGTATACAGCAAGAAAGAGGTCTGAACAGCTGTGCATGGCTGCATTAAATGGCCTCCCGTAGCTGAGGCACAAAAAGACAAAGCCTACTTCTTTCCAGCCACTCAGCTAAAATTGTATTGACTTACTTTTGCTGCTCTCCTCACCAGTTCAGAGTTCAAGGACTCATATATCTACTGTACCTTGAGTTCAGATAACTACGTGAAGGGAAACAAGCAGAAAAGTTCCTGTTCTTCAAAGACGAGCATTTTTCTGTACTTGTTCCCTTGTTTTGTTTCAGGGTGTGCACAGTTTATTTTTCTCCTTTTGTTTTACTCTCCCTCCCGGCGCCCCCTCCCGCTCACCCTCTGCTGCGTTCACACCCTCCAGAGCTGCCTCTCTGGCTCGCCCGGCAGACAAGTGCAGACTCAGCAGGGACTGGTAACACTTTAACTCTTTGTCCTATTCTCAGCTCCGCCAGCAAAGGTCAAAGCGCATGAGACTTACAGCTGCTCTTGAAACAGAGCCACTCTAGGACAGAGAGACATTGACCACAGATTGTTCCCCCTCTCCCGCTTTCTTTTTCCTTGAAGCATATAAAGTGTGTGGCCAGGATGAGATGAAACTTTGCATAGATTTGGGTGGCTGTATCTGCTCGTTTCTCGTTAAGAGGAAATGAAAGACTCGTGACTTTTGTTTGTACTGGCCGTATCCTGCAACCTCTACTGATAAACAGAAATAATTTAGGAGCTACTTCCTCAAATGCCTGAAACATGGTCTTAATTCCATCAATGCAAAGCCAGCAAAAAGCTATTACAGACACGAAGTCTCAGTTTTGTGTCTTTAAAGTAATTTTGGGAACTTTGGCAATGTGCCCTTCTATGGTTCTTTTCCCTAATAGCCATAGTTTTGCATTGTGTTGTGGGACCACGTGAACTCAAATTTCAGTGACTTAGGGCAGAAATTAGTTTTATTTTCTTGAGAACAATTCAGCACTGCCGTTTGCTTACCCCGAGAGACAAACCTGCCAGGCCACCATCAAAATCAGCACACGTCCATGTGTGCCACGGACAGGAAAAAGGTTCCCATTTGCCCTTCGAACAACTCACTGTGGTTTCCCAGGGCTCTGAGTTGTGCACGCCACTGGGAGAGTCGGCACTCGTTGGCTTTTAGCGACATCGACACTGGCGCCAAGATTTACCTCCTGGCTTGGCACTCCAGGTCATGCTGGTGTCTCGCCACGTGCTTACGCGCACATGGCAGCAGTGTTTACAAACATGACCCCAGAACTCTTACGGGCAGTTGTGAAAGAGCCAGCGAATGCCACATCCCGCCTGCGAGGGTGACCTACATCACCAGTGCTGGGAGCGACCGGCGAGGCGCTTGTACCAAACAGAGGCTGAGAGACGTCCGAGGCAGATGGTTTTGCTCCCAAACTCTTTTGAAATATCATTGCCACCATGAGAGTGTTTTCCACCATAAACTAAAAATAGCTACTATTAACTAGCAGGAGCAGTGGGTACGTGATTCAGCAGCTTGGGGATAGAAGTGACTGTGTTCTTCGGCACCATAAGTCTGTGGAACTAACTCAAAAAGTTAGTTCCATTTTCAAAATGGAAAGGAACTACAAAACTGCCTTACTGTGGCTAAAAGAAAAGAACACTGCATGATCGTGTGGTTCCTGATTGACAGTTTCTTTTTTTATTCCTTTATTAACACTTGCACCCAAGCACTAATGAATGCTCTGTAGTCAGGATGTGACCATCCACTTAGTAAAAAGATGCCTTAGTAGTTTCAAATTAAACACCTCCATACCACTGTATGACAGACTTGGGGTTTTTTATATGGGCCTTAGGAAAAAAAAAGCATAGCTGAAACGCTCCTTTAGCAAACCAAGCATTGTATATCTGTCAAGTGTCTACGTTCTATCTTCACATGTATTTTTTTTTACAGTAGATGTGTACTTTAAAAAAAAAGCATCCCTTCCTTACCCTAGAAGATCTTTAAAGATGTTTGCATTGTATACCAAATTACTCCAAAGCAGTTTGCTTCCTAGAAGTTGGCTGTTTATAGTAAAGTGGAGTACTTGTTCAGACAATTAGTTTTTGACATATCTAGCATTCGTGAAGTTGTCTCAGAAATACGTGTATGGGAGGACAACAGGTTCTATAACTGTGAGTGGTTGCCAAACATAAACAGAACTTTCTTGAAAAAGTTTTTGCTAATGAGCAAAAATAACCCATGCTTGTTAATAAATCACTTCCAGTTTTCACTTTTGGAATCAAGGAATTTAATCTGAGGTTTGCAAAAGCCTACTAAGTGGTAAAAAAATTCTCTTTTCTCTCCCAAATAGAAAGTTTGACCTTTCAGGACCAGATGAGATGGTAGAAAGATGGCAGTTCCATTTTATATTGCTACAATACATCTCAGTGTTTGTAGAGATCATAATGACAAAGCCTTTAGGAAACACACACTATGAGCCACTCCATGCTCCTTCTCCAAAACAGCTCAATCCCTTTACTGAATAAAACTTCTTTAAGCATAAAACTGTTCCACAGTCTTCGTCTTTTCCAGCCATACCCATTGCAGCTCTGAGATTATTTGCTGTGTAAACAAAACAAAACAAGAGAGGCTGACACATGTCCACCCTGGCCTGGTCACTAATCCATTTCGTGTGGTCAGATAGCTCTGACCTTAGCAGATGAAGTGCTCTGCAGGTCAGCCCGTGCCCTGTTGCTGGTTTTGTCCAGTCTCCTAGCTATTTTTTATCTTGCATTCAGAATGTGAGCAAATGTACTTGGTTGGTTATTGATGTCTTTTCACTGCTGAATGTTCATTACAATGTTCATTACACTGGATATAATAGACCTAGAAATAAGAATGGAAGTACTGAAAATAGGTCACTGCTGTGTTCCTATTTTAAGAGCTCTTTGTAGCATTTCTCCTGCCTGAGGAAAGCAAATCCACCTTACTGTGAAACTGTACAAGTATGGGCAGACTTGGAGAAAGGAGAATTAGAGCCTTAGTGTACAATCTTCCATTAATGTATATAGCTTTTCTTTTGGGTAACTCATTGTACATCTGGAGTCTTTCTTCAGAAGCCCTGAAGCACTTTTTTAATTGTTCTGAATCAGAAAGTACTGAGGTTTACAAGGACTGGATTATTAGTATTTATGATGTCTGTGGGCTTTACCAGTACATTCAATTTAACTGGTGCAAGGTTCATACAGATACACAAATTCTACTGGGTACATCTTCGACTTGCAAAATCTTCTTACTGTTACCAGTTATGATATTTTCTTAGTTATATGAAGAGCTGCATTCAGAGAATGTAAGGGAAGAAATGCTGCTGGTGGTAAAGATTATTTTATCCCATGCTTTTAACTGGGGACAGGAGGGAAGGGAACAGTGTAAAATTACCATTGTATGCTACAGGGTGAATACCACCATTGTGTCAGTTTAGATGAGTATCTCAAAATAAATACAGACTCTGTCATGGGTTTGTCCTCTAGGTAAAAAAGCAATGGAAATCTTGTTTAACAAGTTCAGCAAAAGGCACACCTAATGTTTAATTATGTCTTCAGATGCATGAGTGCAAGTCTTACTAAAGAGACTGAAGACAATTCCCAAAGAGCAGACTTGGGACTTTAGATTTTTCTTAGTTATGCTGATCAATAGTCATGACAGTGCATTGTGTGGGGAAGAAAATCCCTTGGCATAATAAACAACAATTCCCAGCCATAGCTTTCTCTGCTATACATGTGTGTGTGTGTGTGTGTGAGAGAGAGATTATTCACCACTTCATAATTTTCTGCCAATCCCCCTCTTCCCTCCCCTCTTTGAAAAGCCAATCTACAAAAAAAAAAAAAAAAGCAAGGGGGGATAAAACAGTACTTGTGGTATTTACCTGAGGGATTTGTCATTAATACCTCTTGGAGCTGGAAATCTTGGATAAGATCTGAATTGTGCTACTAAATTGTAGCTGAATGAGGCTGTGTGAAGACTTCCTGATCTGAGAAGTAGACAGGCTGGGGTCACACTCTTCCGCTGTCTCTCTTACTCAGTGCTTTCTCAGCAAAAGATGGTTCCTTAACAGACCAACTGCTAATTGGTTTTGTGCACACAGAAGAAAACTTAAAACTTACAGAACACCTGCTGGACAGTACATTAAATCACATTAGCAACTGCTCGTAGCGCTCAAAGGCAAGGTGAGAACATGCAGCAGGCTACAGAATATATGCTCAGCACAAACCACAGGTAGAAAATGTTTCCTATCACCTTACCTAAAAACATAACAAGTCTTGTTAATTCAAGAGGAACTAGAACTATAATGTGTGCAAAAGAGAAAAAGCAATGAAAGAAACAAGGAGTATTTTAGGGTTTTATAGTACTGGGGAATGTATGGAGGGAAATGCCCAGAGATGTTCTTAGGAGAGCAAGAAAATCTCACTCTAAAAAGTAAATAAAAAAAAAAAATTGTCTGAGCCATAACAGCAGTGGCTGTTCTTCATGTTCACAGGATTGAATGAAGTTTCTTTCCATGTCTTTCAGTCTTACAAGAAGCACAACTCTGCTTTGCCTACCAGCCTGACTTTGGCCATGGCCAATCTCCAAAGCTTCAAAATATGATGAACCCCCCATTTCTAGTAGTCAAATTATACATTGACAAAAGAAAACCGCCTATATGAGGAAGATGGACAAGTTGTTCCTAAAATGTTGTATGAAATAGCCATGGAATAGACCATTTATTCTTCTCCCAAGTCAGCCAAATCATAACTCACTTTTGACAAACTAGTTGGATAATCTGCTTCAGAAATGCTCTGAGTGGTAATGGAGGTTCTCTCTCTGGTAATGGAGATTCTATACTCTTCCAAGTCTTCTCATTTTGATGAACATTTTTTCCTTTTGGACAGATACAGTATTCCAGTTGAAGCGCTGTCAAGGCTTGAGAAAAAAAGGTAACCATGTCTGACAAAACCACACAAAGAGGACTTAGTTTGTGCAAAAATTGCTTTTTTTCTCGAAAGGGATAACACAAGTGTTAAGTTTGATGTTCACTGTAACTCCAGGAAGTCCTGTTCCTCATTCAGTGTTTGTGCTTATGATTGTTCCTGCCTTTTGAGACCTTGCCCTTGGGTTACCAATATGAGAAACTTCAGAAGAACTTCAGGAAAATAGCTAGTGTGTGAAACAGAGAAGTTGGTGTCATCAAGGAGGAGGAACTGCATACTGGGGAATCTTAAAATAAATAATTACACATTTTTTGAGGGTCTGGTGATCCATTAGAGTGTGAATTCCTTGGCCAGGGACCATGTCAGTGTTATCTGGGCACACTGCTGCTATGCCATGCATAATGCAAATGTTCTCTGACACAGAAGATCTGGATGATATAACAAACATCTTAAGTGTAGGCACTTGCCCAATGTGGCAGTAAAAAGTGGGAAAAACAGATGCAGTACTTAATCTTAGTAGTATGCATGGTTTTGTTAGTGGATGAAGACAGAAGCTTGTTTCAGAGAGTGCAAAACACTAGAAAGTACTTCCCTTGAGCTATAGTGCTAGAGGTATATGGTTTGTCCATGGGAAAATCTAAATTCTCCTCCTTCTTGTTTCAGTGAAATTTTCAGGTGAAATTTGTAAATTGTGAGTGTTCCCATGTATTCTAACTCCAAATACAATGGCCTGTACTGGATCAGGGTCTCAAGACAGGCAGCAAAGAATGAGGGAGCAGGAAGTAGAGCACAGCGAAAATAACTCTGGAGTGTGAGCTAGATACCATAAGGCAGAGAAGAGGTCTCAGGAGTTTACCTTTGACTCTCTAGCAAAGTTTGAAGAAAGGTTTTGAAGAAGGTAACAGCCAACATACTTCAAATTGCTTAAAGAAAACAAATATGCTTAAACAAAGGACCTTGCTGTCACAACCTGTTGCTGATGCAGGTTCTTTTTTAAACAGAGTCATTTTTTTGTGAATTAAGACCACATGTAGGCTCCTGTTCCTTCAGATACAGTCTGTAGGGGGGTTTACGTCTCATGGTTTTGGCTATAAGCTGGAGATTGGCTGAATGCATTACTGAGTGATTATACATTTCACTGAGGCATTTGCCCTTTAGCAGACTATGATAAAAACAGATAGTTGTTTGCTTCAGTGTGGCACTTCTCAGCTGCTGCTGGCTCCTTCCCTGTGTGCTCCCTCCTCTAAAGTTTTCAATATGGTATGTCTGAGAGTCTGCTACAAATACAGGGTCTAGAAAATGTGTTATTAGGAACATATATAAACTAAACAACAGAAGAAGTATTTTCTTCATTTGTTTGTCATTGCAACATCCCAGAGAGTTGTAGTTTATGCCACCAGCAGCTAATGTGGTCACTTGGACAATTCTTTCTAAAGAGTGGCACGAACTGCTAAATTATCTAAGAAGAGCAAACAAGTGTAGGGTTTTTTCAAAAATTAGATTGAAGGAACAGGGAAAAGCTCTCTCCTGTAGTTTTCTCCTGTTGTTTCTAATTTTAATATTTAATGAACATGTGATACTGCTTTAAGCTGGTCTTGATGATCTTGTGAAGTTAGTATTTAAAGCAGATGGCTGCAGTGCTTTAATAGGATGGTTACTATAGAAACACAGCACTATGAAAGCAGTAGTTTCTCTACTGCATGGTTTCCACACTAAACATTTTAAAGAATCCTGATCTACATGTAGCAGGCCCAAAGAGGACTAACCAAGAAATGGAAAAGGAAGATAGTATGTCTGTGTGGATTATTTACTTCAGCTAGGGCCCACTTAAACCTAGCTGGATAGCTAACATTTTTGTGGCTTGCTAAAGAGCTGCTTGAAACAACATGAAACATGAGAAGAGGGATAAGCAAAAATATTGATGGAGGAGATGACTCTGGGCAGGAGACAGATCATTTCAGTTATCTTTTTTAGAAGGTGAGTTGGACTTAAACATTAATACAAACAAATGTAAAAGCACAAAACACCCACTAACAATTAGCTAATACTCACAAATATTTACTTTGCAATCCTCGGGCTTCTTGTTTATTTCATCCTTGCATATCTAATGTTGCCTATCAACACAGTTGTTGCAGCCTAATGCATGGAGAAGGACATACCGTGCACTTCCAGGGATTTAGGCTTTTTATTACTGTTTCTGGTTTTCTTTATTCTGCCAAAACTATTTCAAGCTGAAAGTACCTAAATTCCTCTCTAAGTGCCAAAGAATTTTATAGGCTATGACACAGACTTTGGAAATCCTTTTAAAATGTTAATTATATATATGAATGTGAGTTTGCACTAAATCAGAATATTCAGGGGGTAAATGGTAGTTTTTTTGGAAGGGTTACTGGTTCTGCTGTGCAGAACTGGGCAGGAAAGTGCTGCCTCATCTAACTGTGTCTTTTCCTCTAGGGAATTTAGAAGTAGTTTTCAGCAGTCACAGAGGATGAGTACATGGAAATACTGGTTATAGAGCTGTAGAAACTATGAAGCAAAGGTTTCAAGGCAACACTAACCTCGTGTAAAGATAGCACTTGTGAGAAATCAACACCCTTTCATAAAATCTGGGCATCCCACAGAAACTCCTAGCTTGCATTATACCCAGCACAACAGTGTTGACCTGGACTAGGTTCAGAGGGAACTGGAGATAACCTTTCATTTCAAAAGAAAGAAGGGGAAAAAAAAGCTGTGAGAAACACTCGACTAATAGGATTTTCCTCTACCCCAAGACTTAATTTCTTTCATTGGTTCCTGTTTCTGTTTGGTCATACCTGATTCTTTTATGGGCTTTTTCTATTACTTAAAACTTTCAGAGAAAGAAAACCACATATGACCTAAAATACCTCCCACCTTTCTGCTTTGTCAGTGTGATCCTCACCCTTGTCATTCTCTACACACCAGTCAAAGTACTACTTTGCACTTTTCTTTAGTTTCTTTCCCTGGAAACATGCAAATATTATACCTCATCTCACTCGTGAGGCTTAGCCTGCCTCACTGCTCATTGTACTTCTCTCACGCCTCTGAAGTGTTACTGTGAGCAGCACTGCCCACAGCTTTGCAGGGTTACCAAGTCTGGAAGTCAGAGGTATTCCCTGCCCTGCTTTACAGACCATCTGCTTTGGTTTGGATGTATTTATAGTGCAGCAGTGGAGCTGTACACAATACTCAGAAACCAGTATCAAGCCCTTATTCATGACACCACGACATGAGATAACTCTTTAGTACAGCATTCATGCTCCATGGATAGGGAAGCTCACCCTCAGACTTCCTCCACATGCACTTACACGTACTTTAAACACACAGCACACAAACCAGACATCTCTGTCTGTATTTTCATAACAGGAATATTTTTAGCCATGACAGATACTATGAAGGAACTCTGCCCAACTGCACTTAGGATGGATGGGGCAGGCTATTTTAGGATATTACATAGCAATTCTTAAAAAAGAAAGCTTTTTAACATGCCAGCAAAAGCTTAGCAGGGAAATCTGTCCTTAGGACATCAGCTAAAGGAGCTACAGGGGAATGGGTAGCCCTGTGGTCTGTGTGTAGGTTTAGCTCTGGGCTGACTCAATGGCCTCAGGAGGGCTTGATGCATGAGCACCTGTTTCCAGTCCTAGTCTTTGATTGTTGCTCCATGTAGGACTGTAGTCCCTGTACTGCAAAGCTCTTTTCCCCTTTTCCCTTCAGTAACAATAACATGAATGTGAGTGCTTTTCCGCAGTGATGGTGAGTTAATCTCACAAACAATGTCATCAACTGCAGTGAGATCACATGTGAGATCTTACATGCATCCATGTAAGAAATTCACAATATAGCCTTTTGGGAATAAACAGATAATAGGGGAATCATAAGCCTGTTACATATCCTTACAGCATCTAACAGGAGGCCCCTATCACAGCAGAAGCCTGAAGAAATTACTGTGGTACATAAATAACACATAAATATTTTTCTGTATAAACTTTCAATTACTTGTAAGTGCAGATACTGAGTAAAGGTACAAAGCTCCAGTCTGCACTGAGTAAGACAGTGTAAAGTTGAGAAAATCCTTACACCCTAGACCTTAATATTCTGCTTTTATGGTGGGATATAAGAGCTGAAAGAGGCAGAAAGCTTTTTTTAAGACAACAACAACAATAGGAAAAAAAACCTGGGCTTAGTGTGGTACATTTTGCCACTTGTCTTGGTGGCAGTGGCTTATTCTTCACACAAGCAGAAGTAGAAAAAAAGTCTGGTGATCACAACCCCTGGGAGATTATCTCAGAGCACTATCTGCGTTAGTCCTTAAGGGCTGGAAACCTTTTACTCTGATGCAGTCGATGCAGTCATAATTAAATGTGATCCCATTGCAGACAGTGCAGCTATTTGTGGAATGAACTAATCACCGGTATGAGTAAGGGGCTCGCAAGTCAGCCAGAAGTTACTGTGGGAAAACCTCTGTGGGTTAGACTGAAAGCTGTTGAGAAATGTTGATATTTAAATGGCAGACAGAGTAGCTCAAGAACACGGGGAATAAGCAACTCTGCTTCTAACATTTCCTGGCATATGACAGTTTTGATAAGGGGATTACTCTAAACAAAATTCTCAGTCTCACGTATGTTCATAGCTTTAATTAGATCAAGTGTAGATGGAAATTTACAGTCTGCTTAACCTTCTATTTAAACCTCTCTGATATGTTCCCTTTGCACACCTGTTTGAAATAAACTGTGAGTGGGAAGAATAACCTCGTGGTGCTCTTTCTGGCTTTCACAGTACAAGATATGTGTCTGAGTCTGCCTAAGTTACCTTAGTTACTTAGTATTTAGAGTAATTTTTTAGTAGACAACTGGGATCTGTGTGTGGAGAATGCGTATCTTATTAGTGGGTACAGTGGGAAACTGCAAGGAAGGGACTGCAAGGGGATACTGTTACTTAAGTATCCTGAAGATTCTCCACTAGCTAAATCTCATAAATTGCCATGATAATGTGCAACTAATACATAATCCTGTCCCGGTTCTGTCTACAAATTGTATTGAGTATGAGTGAATATGTATGAGTGTATATGTATGAGTGAACTATACTGTTCACTCTTCTAAAAACACACATTTGAATGTTACAAGGTTAAGGGGGTTACTGTTGGTAAGCAGGATCTACCCTCAGAGGAAAGTGTGAACAGGAAAGTCCCTAAATGTGATTCCACATTTACTTTTCAATATTTTCTATGTTTGCTAAAGGAGGCTTTAAGTTTGTTTAATTTTGAACAAACTATATGCAAGGGGGCAGAAGATCCTTACTATGAAATAAAAGATCACCATTGTGTGGTAAAATTCAAGGCCTGAGTGGCAGCTGACAGATTCTGGCATGGCAAGGATTACACAGCTGTACCCGCCACACCTACCAACCTGACCAAGGAGACCACAACCCACAAGCTGTGTTCTGAATTACAGGCATTGCTTACGTGTTGACACTCTTCTTATAAAAAAATTCTAAAAAGACCTTCTCAGAAGATGTAACCACATGAGAAGACTCTTGACTTATTTAAAAAAAAGTATGCTCTGTAAACATCCCTGCCACACACCCCGTTTAAATAGTGCTTTTTTGAACTTAATCCTAAAACCACTGAAGTGACTGAAACAAATCTGATTTCAGTGGTTGTGGAATCAAATCATTAAATTTCATTAAGCAAATGCTGCCCAAGCGCCCAGGTGTAAGGATATGAAGAACTGCATCGACTTTTCATTAGGAAGCTCTCATTAAGTTGCCACCTGAATTGTGTTTCTAATAAGCCCACCAACCTTTGGGGTCAAAGTTTCTGCTTATTTTTACTTTAGCAGCAAGCTTGCCTGGACACTGAATATTCTGTTTTTTCTGCCTGCTGACTTTTCTCCCTCCTCGCTCTGTTCTTTTCCTATCAGTACGTGCCACTGTACTGTACATTGTGCAGTCATATTGCCATTTATCTGATGGAGCTGAAGGCCTGGATCTTTCTCTGTAACTTTTCTAAACCAAACTTTAAAAGCTTCTCCTTCTCCTCCCCCTTCCAGATCCCTTCAGGGAAGAAGCAATATGAACGAGAACACGCACAGGTCTCTCAAAAATACAAATTATGTTCTGAACAGAAAGTTGGCTCATGTATGTCAGTTACTTGTTATAAAGAATAAAACATTCATCTATAGTTAACCTTTAGAGGGAATGGAAAACATAAAGTTGTTGGTTGCTGTATGCTTTTTACTGAAGTAGCAACTGGCAGGATGAGCTGTGGAGGGGAAAAAAAGTTTCTCTAGGGAATTCTGGGAAAGTAATTTTGAGCTGTCAGAGAGAGAGAGAAAATCTCACAGCAAAAGACAAAATTGATTTGTTGCCAGGGTGTGCAACATGGGAAGAAGAGACATGCTCAGCAGTGGTGCTTAATTGTTGTCTTTATACTCACTGCACTGTCTGTAGTCAGGAAAAAAAAAGTCCAGTCCTGAGTCAACTAATACAAATGCAAAGGAGTTTGGCCTGCCTGATCCAATGGCCCTGCTTAAGCTCATTGCCTCTTTGTGTTAATAAAACACCTGTGGTTTTGGTCCCCAGGAGATACACTGTGAATTATTCACCTCTGAGCATGCGTGTTTCTGGTGAATCTGTTAGTATGTGCCTTTTCGGAACTCTTCTGTTTTTTCATTTTTGCTCTCTATTGCATGTTCGCAAAGCAGAAGTACCTTCAGGAGAAGGCTGCATTGGCCTGCAGTGGAACAACTGTAAGTGTCACTCTCATTAGATAGGATTAGCATACTCCATGATTTACTAATGTAAACATCTGGAAAAGTAATAATTAGGAGTGCAGGGGAAATAGAAATTTCCTGGCCAGAGTGAAAGCATTAGAACTCATAGACAAGGTAGTGAAACATACTGCCGACAGAAATCAAATAAACATTTTTTATGAAGATGCAAAAATACAATTAGAGTACCTAAGTTTGAAACTTTTTTTGTCTGATATTAATGATAAACTGGGCCTCACTCAGTTCTCCCCTTGCCTTGAACCCACGCTGTTCCACAATGCCAGGGAGAATAGACTCACACCCTTTGCACTGAAGGGTTGTGCTGTAGACCTCTTTGTATGTGGAAAGGACCAAAACATCCAGTGGAGTTCAGTGGTTAAAATAAAACCTCTTAGGGCACACTAGATGCTACAAATGAATAGTGATGTAATTTTTATTTTTTTTTTAAATTGAAATATGTCCTTGTGATCTCTCTGGTGTTCTTCATATGGGTATAAAGTTTGGCTTAATAACAGAAGGGAAAGGCTTCTCTGTTCACAGTTCAGACCCAGGTGGGAAGTTGACAAGTGAGGTAATTTAGTAGTCTAGATCCCGATCTGATGATGTGTACCTAAAAGGCACGAGGAATAGTTCAGTTCCAGACACTCACATTCCTGACAGAGGGAGGCTGGTGCATAACTGTAACACTACCCATGGTGACAGTCAGGTGATGGGGTTGTGGCTGGGATTGCTCAGGTCCTTTTATTAATCTTGACTTCTGGAGGTGAAAGCAGAGCACTTGAGCCAGGCATCCAGTTAGACCACTGGGATATCAAGGGGTGCAGAAACTATGATAAGCCATTCCTGTTTTGTGTGGGATGGAAGGTGTTAAACAAGGGCATTTCCTTCTTCGGGAAATGGGTACTTGCAATAGAAAGTTATTTTTAGTCACTGTGCTCCAGGAGTTGATACACAGAGCCCTGACCTATCTGCTGATACGGCATTACCTCATTTGCAGCTCCACTGTTGATGTGTGCTCCACTATGTCCTTGCTTGAACCCGGCAGGCACCGTGTGGTACAGTTGTCATGGCATTGTTTGAAGGACTACACTGCAGCAACGAGGTTGCTGCCTTTCAAGCTGAGGCAGAAACCCCAAACAAGCTCTCAGCAGCAATGTATCTTCAACAGTAACACACAAGGGGACAGGCTTACATCTATGTTTTACCAGGAATATCTGGAATGGTACCATTTTACAGCAGCACAGTCACACAGTCTCATTGTGCTAATGCTATTGCTCAGACCTTGAGCCAAAACTCAACCAGCAGGGCTCTGCTGAAATCAGTGGAGCTGCCCTGATCTACATCAGTGCATCTCCCTTGTACATCTGCCCTCGTTTCCCCATTTCTTCCAAAATTACCAGATATTTTTGGCCAAAGCAAACAGGGCATCTTCACCAAGTGTTCAGTCTCCTCATAAAGCTTGTCACAAACAGCCAGCGACTACCCAACAGACTCCCTTCCTCCTCCCTGCCAGGCTTTCACTGCTGCCAGCACAGCATCCATCCATCTGGACAGCCAAACAAGTTACTCCATTTGGAGGCAGCCCGGTTGCCTTTCCATGAATTGGCGCAGGGATGGCATGGCCGCATGCCGATGGACTGGAAGCCTTCCACTGGGAGTACGCGCGTCACCACTGTGGCACGCCTGACATCCCTTGGCCTGAGGCCCATGGCCTGCAATCCCGAGTCAATGCTTGCGCTAGGTTTGTCACCCAGCTGACAGTGTAGTGACCTTACTCCGTGACACAGATTTGGTTCCATGGGTCACGGAAAAGATATCGTATAAGCCACTCGATCATTTTGAATGGGGCATTCACAGCAGCTATGATGAACTAACTAGATGGGTAAATTCATCCTCGTGTATTTTTGCCTGTGTAGTCACTAGAGACCTTTTTTCTTATCGTGCCCATCACTGTAGCCATTTGGTCACAACACAGTAGCTCTAGAAGGAAGTAAGAGCAACAACCATCATTCACAGAATGCTGAACCTCACAATTTTGTTAGTTTAGTTTTAAAAGGAAGAAATCGGAAAGGCTTATTTCTCATCTCCTTTCTTGCCTATATAAACTTTGTTTTACCTCTTGCCTGCTGTGTTTACTTTCTGCAAGATGAAAAATATCACTGCTTTATTTCAAAACTTGCTTTTGTAAGCTTTTTCTTCCACTATACAGAACCTCTTTTTTTTTATCTAGCCTTCCCCATTTCACATTCTTACTTATCTATTCTTGCCCTCCTTAAAGATCCTTCCTTTGATCTCACTGCCTTTTTTCCCAAAGAAGGCCAGACATCTGCTTAATCTAACCAAGATTTTCATCTGTATCTGAGTATATACAGCACTCTTCTTACTCAGTTCTTGGCAGCCTGCTTGCTCTCAAAGCACCTGCACATTTTCTGCCCATGTGACTACCCTGCTTCCCTTCACGTCCTTCAAACTTCTCTCTTCAGTTCCCCCCACCAAACTTTGCAACTATCTTCAACTGTTTCCAAAACAGTTCCCTTCCTAAGGTAAAAATTAGGAAGGGACTTCTTCTAACACATTCCCATCTTCCTGCCCTTTTTGGTACTGATACTCTCCAGCTTTTCACATGTGTATCACTTCAATGTGTGTGAAGTGTTCTCTGGGAAAACTTGTTGACTGGCACAAAATTCTTAGCGTGATTTTAGCATGCATTAAAACACAACTTTCCCTAACTGCAGCACCTCTCTGCCCTACCCCTTTCTGAAGCACTGCTCTGGGCTTTACTTCTCATTTACTTTCCCCAAAACACCACTTTCCAAGTTTCTCTCTCTAGAAGACAAGAAAGCTCTCAATGCAAAGTACTGTCCTCTAGCCAGTCCCAAATTATAGTAAGGCTGTTGCTTCAAAAAGGCTTGCTTGGTTTTACTTCTTACCTTTTCACCTCCTTCTCTGAATCCAAACAGGGAGTGTCTTCCATGAACCTGTTCCACCTGCCTCCAGAGGAGCTCCTCACATAATCCCCACTGGGGATTGCAGGGTTCAGGAGTCAACAACTGTCCGGGCTTGTTTAAAAATTACCTTTCTCTATTGACTCCTCTCCACTTCCAGTTCTTACAGACAATTTTCCGTTGTGTCCTCTGACTTGTGGTTAAGGTGGTATTTCTGACAGCTTTCTGCTCTGTGGTTTGAACATCTCTCACCCATGAAGAGCAGAGACCATTCTGCTCACTGCCACAAGCTACTGCAGTCGTACATCCCTCTTGTGTCTAGAAAAATATATATTAAGCTAGTGTCCCAGCAAAATGAGTAATATGGGATGATACTGTGCATATGCACCTGTCCATCCCCCACAAAGAGAGTCCAGTTCAACTGTCAGCTTTCAGCCATGTGTGACAGATTTAGTGTTCCAACTGTTGTGAGGAAAGGAAGCTGGGTAAAGGGAAAAAACCCTGTACACATCCCAGCAAGGGAACAGCAAATACATAACTTCATATGTTATTTAAAATGCTAGAGAACCCTCATGGGAAAGAGCCCTTAAATATGTTCCAGCCACAGGAAATGCTTCCCGTGAAGCGGGAGATTTTCACTGCTGAAAATCTCAGCCACTCAAGGAAAGCAAACCCAGGATAATGTCAGCCCTCCTGAGGCTTGCTGCTCCTGAAACTATCTCCTTGACATTGGTCCCAAATCAGGAATAGTTCCCACTCCAGTCAGAATCATTTAGCATTTGCATTTCAGCTCAGGAGTAACAAACACTAGTTAACAGCATGTGTTCCTAAATCTCAGAATACAAGTAATAGTACTGAAACCTCTTGGAATTACTTACTTACTTACTTACTCTGTAAGTAATTCAGGATAATGATAGGTATGTATCAATTCAGGAGGAATCATCACTTTGGGTTACTGATCTACTAATTCTCATGTCATAGCACTTCTTCAGCATAGCATTTCTACTTCTTCAGTAATGAGGTTTTTGTATAACCTACTCACTGAAGAATAACCTGCTTCAGTGGGATAGAGGTACAGCTTAATAGGATTCTAATAAAGGTATTTATTCAGTAGAAACTGCATGACAAGCTGGGAGATTTTAAGTCTCAGACTGTTTAGTATTCATACTGAAATAACTGCCATAAAAGGCAAGAAAAAAAGTATTCTATGTACTCTTAAAGTGATTTAGAATAACCTATGCAAGGCTAGAGGGAGGAAGGAAAGCACATGACTGAAAACACTCAGGAATATTCTGGCTTGCACACACTGTCATGCTCACTAGTACAGTTATTCACATTTCTATATATAGCTCTCTGTATCCCCAAGATTGTCAAGGTGTTTCGTATAGTTTATATAAATAAAAACCCAACATGTAAAGATCACTCCTTTCAGTACCTGCTCTTTCTTACTCTGAACAAAAATGTATTTCAGAGGAAGACAGATTTTCTGCCTGTAAATCGAGTTCCTTCAGTTTTTGTGTTGAGGGTTTGGTGCTAACATAAAGAGAAGGTGGTTTTACACATGAAATATAAGCCCTTCTTCCTTCCACATGTGTCTTTTCTTTGTAACTAAGTTAATTTACTTACTTAACAAGGGAGGTCCAGTATTGCAGCTCAAGGTGGAATTGCTACTGGGTTTTTTTTTCTTTTCTTTGCGTAACTTTGATCTCAGCTTAAGGCTGACTCTGGTGACTGTCCACATATTGGCAGGATCTCGTGGAGGTCAGCAGCAGTTCCATGAACTATGTATGAGACTTGTATTTGAATGCCACAGGCTGGTTTTACAGGCTACCAAAACAGCAGCAGTACACGGCAGAGCTCAGGTACCCTGTGGGAGAGCTGCTTCCACAAGCATCTGATACTCTGGTCACCAAACCTGCATACCTGACTTCTGGTAAAACAGGACCCAAGGACCATCTCTCCAGAGGCATTTAGAAGTCTAGAGAGTCAGAGAGGTGCTTCTGTAATTCCAAAAGTTTCCAATTACCTTTGTAAATCCCCATGATGTGGTTATCTGTATGTCTTATGTGTTTAAACACCACTGCACATTTTGGCCCATTTTTTGCTCATTTCTTCAGTCTCACACCAAATTTTGCTGAGTGCCACACTGTTGCCCCTTCCTAGCCTCAACAGGAATAAACATAGCTTCTCCTCCATGTTCCTGGGCATTGCAGGCACTCAACCAGCAGCCTGGCTGTGCATGGAGTAGAGAGTTGCTTCCTCAGCATGTTCCTATCGCAGAGCTGGCTCAGACCCAGCGAGGAGGCTGCCTCCAAAGCACGTGGATGCACATGCAGCTTTTTTCAGCACAGCAAAGCTGCTCCTCTCCAAGTCTAGAGATCAAGGTCCTCACAAGGCGCCAACTCCATTTTCCCCTAGGGATTTGTCCATTCTGCCTACAGGAAAACTGTTACTCACTTGAAAGTTTCACAGCAATTATTCCCAAGTTGAGACAGCACTGAACACACATGCAGTGGAGTAACAGTGAAAGCAGTTCCTCAGTGTCTCGTGTACTCACAGAGCTGACGTTAGTCACGCACAACAGCTAGATAAAGATCCAGCCTGTTGCCTCACAATCTCCGATCACCGTGGAAATCACTATGTTGTCTGCTTTGCAGCAGTCACCTCAATACTGCGTTCTTCTGCATTTGCTGGTTTTCCCCATTAACAACCCAGTTAGCTATTTTTCCTGAATCAAAGTTACTCTCGTTCCTTGCATGTTTCCATGATTACACCATGATTATCTATGATGTAATTAAGAACTCTGCCCATTTGGCATCATATGTGCTTTCTGGAGTCATGCAGCACTCTGCATTGCTACTCGGTGCTGCCTTGTTTCCAAGCAAGACTGTGGGAGCAGAGACACCCATCTGAGCAGCAGAACCCAAAGGGTTTTCTCTCTGAGACCTAACCTTCCTGGCTTCACGGAAAATTTCTTTATTCTCCTTTTCAATACCCAAAATACTTTTGGGACAACAGAAACAGAATTCTTAAGCATATTTCCTCCTTTTTCACTATAATTAAGAATTGTCTGGAATGACTCACCTTTCCTCATACACCTCTTTTTAACGACTTCCTCCTGGATTGTACCCTCCTAGCAATGCAAGCAGCCATCAGGGTATGGGAGAAGAAAGGGATAACCACCCTTGGTATTTTCTTCAGACAAAACTGTTCCAGAAGTGTTCTTTCCTTAGTGTGTTCGTTATTGTTGTCCAAGAAATAATGAAAGGAAAAACGTGCCTATGTTAACTTGTAAAGGGAAGGAAGCAGGGCAAGAGGCTTGTTTTTAATTAGTCATTTTGTGAACATTTGTGCAAGGATGAAGTCTGCTGCCAAACAGCATCTCAATTAGCATGTCCCTGTGGGCAGACCTTTCTTGGGCTGATCTGTGGCTTACAAAGGTGTCAGAGAGAGAAGACACAGAATGGACTTGTTCACTTTTTGTTGCCCCCCTCTCCTAAGTGTTGCTAGGAGAGGAGACTGGTACAGTGGGTGCAGTCTGTGTGGGAGAAGTGACCCAGTTCAATCAATTTGGCTTGCTTTCTGTGGGACTGGAGTGAGGCGATGCTCAGGAGCCACCTGTGGGCCCCCACCAGGCATGGAGCAGGAAGCTGTTTCTAGTGCTTAGTTAGGGAAGAGAGGTGGAATGTGAAGCAGTAAGATATGGATGAGGAAGGATTTGAAAAAGTAGAAGTACACTGAGGAAAGACATGCAAACCCAGACAGCAGTTTTTGTCACTGGCTGGTATTTCTTTGCAAAGACCACTCTTTTTATCAAGTTCTCCAGACTTGGAGGGGATATTGGGAAGGGGAGCTCTGAAGGCGAATTGAGGGAAAGGAATATTTTTTTATTCAGAAAAAGATAATTAAGAGTATTTTTTCTGGTGAAAACAAGGTGTGCATCCAGGCTTCAAAAAAACACAGGATATTTTACCACAGAGAGATTTTAAAGATTTTGGCATTTTTGTCACACAGCAGAAGTGTTTTGCATCACTGAAACTCCCTGAGGAGTGCAGTAGCATTTCTCAGCATGTTAATTGTCACACAGTGGAGCGGGTAGCTTCTGCTCAGGAGAGGGGGTTGGCAGTGAAGAGATTAAAATGATGATTCAATCAGGAGACTCTCATAAATCTGCCTAGTGACAATTTTTTTTTATTTTTTTTTAAAGACTCAGGGTCTATGGCATAGTTACAAAGGAGGAGTCAATTAAAATTAGCAGGCAGATGAAGCATTTGAATGGGCATCTTTCAGTTCTTTTTCCCTTTCAGCTCCCAGTAAACCCTCTCCTCCTTTTCTGTCTTTTCTCACAACAAGCTTAAGTTTGCTTGAACAGTTTTGCTTGTCCATTTTGTTTCCATCACAACAAAAAATCTGTGAAATTGTACTCTCTCTAGAATGCAATGCAAATAACTTGCATTTCTATAATTCTTTTCAACCAGGAACAATTTAGAGGCAGTTCTGCTTATCAGCTTGTGAGTTAATCTGTACTCACTATCCCGTTACATCTTGTGAAATAGGCACAGAAATTAACTTAGGGTCTGCATCATGATTAGCCTTTGCTGGGTGTCCATAACAGAAGTTACATGTGGTTTATTTGCAACTTTATCAGATCAGAACAGAAATGTTGTTCAGCTCTGGCTTCAGCTGCTTCTGTTTCTGACACTGTTGACAGTTAGGGAGAAAATTTTATGCACTAAGAAAGGCAAGCAAAAACTTAAACTGTGAAGATCTTAAAGCTAAAGTAAGCCAATGAGTTTTCATTCATATATATATATATATGTGTGCGTGTGTATAAAAATGCAAGATTTCACTGCTACTAGCAAAAGTCATGTCATACTACATGAATTCAGATATAGGTGTTACTCATTAGGGTAATCAACAATTTAATTTGCACCTTCTGTTTCACTACTCATTCATCACACAGGAAAGCAGACAAAGCTCCACTGCCTGCTTTCACCAGAGAAAAGAAAACCCAAACCCATTTTATATGTATGGTGTCACTTCTTTAAACCAAGTTTTGCTGACAGAGCAGATAGCAAACAAAGCAGGTACTCTTGAGTAAGTGACAACGTTTAAAGGACAGACAAATGACATCTATTTTTTGATTATCATCGTCATACAGTTAAATGGAGCACAAAACCAGGTAACTTGGCTTTTGTTACATTCCTAGATTTTGGAACAACTTTCAGCTCAGAAACTTGCTATGTGTGTTCTTTGCCAGGCAGAGCAAGCCAACTCGCTGTATTTCTCACTAGGGTTTGGAATTAAAATGTAGATTCAAAGCAGATGGGGATGTTTCTGCAGCAGCTGAAGAGAAATACACAGAAAATGAGAAAACTCCCTCCCTTCTCCCTCCCAAATAAAGTCAGCTATCCACTCGTTCTGACAAAGGCCTGTTCTTCTGCAGACCACATAAAATTATCTGTCTGATGAAGATCTGAATTCGTGTACTGTCGGGGCCGTTCGTGCGGTGCGGGCGAGCCCTCAGGCCAGGAGCAGCCACAGTGCTCGCAGTGCCGCTGCTGGAGAGCCCAGAGCGACCTCTGTTCAGGAGCTCCTTCAGCGCTTGTTTTACATACAAAGGGAGGAGAAAACAAAACAACGAGAACCAAAATCAGCGAAACAGAAAATTGTTTCCTGGATGGCTGGTACCTCAGCGGCATTCAGTCTAACCTGTTCTGTATTGGAGCAGCACAACAAAGCCATGCTCCTGCATTAGAGGGTAGTTAAGTACAGACAGCTGGTCTCCCTCCCCCTGGATCTCTGACCTTGCACAGGGAATCTCTCCCTCCTTTATCCTTAAATAAACTCCCATCGTCCCTGAAACTGGAATAACTGTGCCATCTCACAGTCACATTGCTTCTACATCTGTCATGCTTCATTGTGAAGCACTTTTGTTTTCAGCAGGGAGTTTCAAGCCATTACCTGCCTAAAACAGGATTCATTCAATGTTTTGGTGACTCTGAGGGTTTTCTTAACCGAGGCACAGGAAGATTTTGTGTATTTACATTTTTCTCTTCTTCTCTATTAAAGAAGCATTTCATCTGATGATGATTTAAAAACAAAACAAAACCAAAGAAAACCCCAAACCCACCATCCCGTCCCTTCTTTCTCTAGAAGGCCAGCGGTTTCAAATCTGAATTGCCGATTTATGCCATTCTACTATTTTTGGGTGTATTTTTTTATCTACAAAGTTTGGATTCCCCCCTTCACTGTTGCAGTTTCTGTTTCTTAGTCTTTTCAGTTTAATTGGTCTCGATTTTGATACTATGTTATTTCTCTTTCTCCTGGGCAAAATATGCCCCCAAAGGGTCTCTGGCTGTTCTCTGGTTCCTTCCTTAAAGAGCAATTTACCTTTAACAAAAAAAGAAAACACATCTCCCCCTGTGATACTGTCCTTATGTCTTCCATGCATAGCAAGAACAAGAATTTCTACTTCTTGAGAAAACACACAAAAACTCAAGGAGAGAAAGGTCAACTATGGCAAGGATTGTACATTTCTGTAACACCTTCTCCTCTCTAGAAAGATCCCTATCTTATATCCGAACTACAGAACTAGGGTTTACTGTTGCAAAAACAAAAATCTTGCTGCAGCACTTGTATTGCCTGCTACAAGGTGAAGATACTGCTCTTCATTATGACAAAGACTTATTTTTCTAAATTGCTAAAATGCCATTGAAAGCTAAGAAATAATCCCTTTCCTTCACCTCTAAAGATGGCCAAGAAAAATCTTACTGGGAATAAAAGAAAAAGGAATATAGTACTTTTTCTGTAGGACAAGAAGTATAAGCATGAGATTTGCCTAGATTTTCTTTTTTCCTCAGCAGCTCTCAAATACAACTAATGTTGAAATGAAAACAATAAAAGTAACCAGCTGTGAGGACTGTAGAACTGAGGAAGGAAAGATTTCTGCCCATCCATTACTGATTCAGTAATTACAGTTACATTACAGTTTCCTGCTGTAGAGCATTTTGCAATTCTGCTTGTAAGACAGACACTGATCCTGGACAAAGTCAGATGGGGTATGAACATACATATCTTTCTGAGTATGGGGAATCTTTCGGGAATATCCTTCTTATCTAAGACCTTATGCTGTCATTCTAACTTTCCTGGGTTTTAACTCAAATACTTGGATGCTAAATTGTCATGAGCAGAAATGCAGCAACATGGATGAGCAGGATTTCAGAATACACATTCAGGAGCAACATCATACAGGGCAGGAAACTAATGCAACTACTTTGTGTGTTTTAAAATGCAAGTGAAGAAGCACAGTTTCTTATTTGTCATCTGGGGTGCCTTAACTTTGGCTGAGCTTTGTGTCATGACTAGGAGATAACAAGTGCAAGAACTGTGTAAATCCTTCCAGCAGATGGTCTATTTGACAGCATAACTTTGTCAAATGCATTAACTACGACACTGAAAGAGAAAGATGATGATCTTTGCTCTTTGGAGATGTCAGGTACTTAATATTATCCACCTTCTCCATTCAGATACTATAAATACTTTTTCCTTTAAGAGAAGATTAGAATGAGATAAAAATAGGAGAAATACAGAAATTGGACTTTAAAAATTGTTATTTTTTAAAAAGGCTCACAGAAGAGCTTCTCTTCAAGCAAAAAAACACAAAGAATGCAAATAAACATTGTCAAGCCATGAAAGACTCAGCATTACAAAAGAGCACTGTGGGAGTCACTGGGCATGACCAATATACAAAATACCACCACTGACTACTTTTCCTGTTATGATGGTAGCAACTCTGAGTTACTAGTCTGTAATGTTTCTGTGTAAAACCTGGTTTCTGGTCTAGTCAATGTCAGTTTTACTGTCCAGTGCAATCAATGCAAAAGTTTATGGTCCTCTTTTCCATGTACAGTGCACGAAAATGAAAGTGTAAGCAAACTAGCAAATCACTTTGCACTTATTTGAGTAGTTGTAGCCAAAACTAAATCAAAATGATGATAAGGCCACAAATGAGTACAAAAAGTTAATGACAGATGTTATAGCTGCTCCTCTTTTCAGTCTGCTTATTGAAAAACCACTAAATCTCAAGTCAAGAAAGTTTGTTTAAAACTTAGAAGTATAGCTACTGCTTTTATAATGCCTATGAACATTTCATCCCTGATTTTCTGGTCTGAAAAGAAAACCCTGTATCTTGTACTATATGCTCTATGTTTTGCCATGACAAGCTGTACACAGTTTATGGCCTGTGGCCACTCCTTTACAGACATGCAAGCTGTGATCTGAAGGGGTAGATGCAGAATCTCCCACTTTTCACTTCTCTTAGGTCCTAAGTCTCCTAAGTATTCAAATGAAGAACCGTGCACAGCTACAGCTGCAGTGCCCAAAGGGGAACCAAAGGTGAGAATGGCATTTTGCAAGCTGCATTCCCCAAGGATGAAATATGTTGAGATTTCCCAGCCATGTCAGTCTGGGATGTGGTGGTACTCTGGCCACTCTGAATCCTTCAGGGAGAGTGATGTTCAGCATAAAGTACACCAGGTACCATTACCATGTCTTCTGTGTGAAATGCAAATCTGCTTCTGAAAGACAGTGTTGGCAGTACTTGCCTTAATTAATCTGGTTCTGTATATAAATACATACCCATACCTTTAACACAAAGAGGCAACAATGATACTCAAAAATGCTTAAAACATATGTTTCCTGCATTTTGTACATCGTTATGTATTGGTTGCTGTAGTTCCCGTGAATCTGTATTGGAATTTGTGACCTGTATAAGCAAAATAACTGGCAAAGGCTGCACTGTTCGTGTGAAAAAGTGGTGTCCTGTGCATGCCCCAGTATCACTCAGTAAGGCACTGGTCACTGCAGGGAGTGGGAGGGCTCTCCAGAGACTGTTAGCCTTAAAGAGGTGGTTTCATAAATCCCACAGCTGAGATCTCAGGTCCAATGAGTATGTCAGCTGGTTCAGTGCAAATCAGCACAGTCAGGGAAGCATACCAGGGGTCATGTGGACAACTTATAAAGACTGATTTCAATCAGAGTTATTTTAGTTACTTGGGTGCCATAGTTGCAGAGCAGTTTAAATTTTCAAGTAAGAAATCAGTATAGGAGGTTCCTAGCTGACCTGATCAAGGGGGAAGCTGCTGTAATAAACACACAAAAAAGGTCACTACCTGCCAATCCCAGCAGGTGCTGCAGGAGCATCCCAACAAGAGGAGACTTGAAGAACGTGTCTGTTGGCAGTCCTTGGTAATTTTATCTCCAAAAACTACTTTCAGTGTTTATACCCATAAAAATTTTTAGCTCTAGTCTCTAGCTGCTGCACTGCCTTCCTCCAACACCAGCTTCATGCACATTCCCTCACCCCCATCCACTTCCTCGTGTTAACCTTGTAATGGAAAATCTTTCTTGAAACCTCTCTTGCTCTCTCTTCCTTGTTGCTATCCGAAGTACACCAGTCTTTCCTCCAACACAAATACAATCTGAGACAACAGAGGAAGAGTTATTACTGCTGACTGCATATTTTAATCTTTTTGCAGCAATTCCCTTTGTAATCCTGATTGAGTTTTTCAGTATTTGGTGACACAGGCTGTCTGCAATAGGTCTCTTGTAAAGAGGACTGCAAGTCCTTGAGCTTTCTGTTTTCCCTCCTCACACTTGAAAGTAATAGTGCTTACGAGCATCTAATTATTTCCATGATAGCCTGTTGGATAAGTCAGGATTTAAAACTGAACATCATAGAAGGGTCTTCTATATCGTGGAGGTTTGATTCATTTGCAAGGCAGAGTACATTGTTAGAAAGCAGTTCCTCAGCCATCAGCCCACAGTACTAGACTGGTTTTAGAATAATTGCAGGATCTTTTCTTGAACTCACTGGCAGCAGCACCAATAGAGTTAAAATGTTTTTGTGTTCTGTTTTTGCTCTAACATCTTTTTGCTGATTTCCAAGTATCTTGTTTTACAATAGCCTCCTCCAGGCAATAGAGTCCAGAGCAAAATTTAATCTTCAGCGAGCATAACAAAAGAAATCAGCCTTAGTTACCAAAAGATCATTAAGTAGTACCAGCTGTTTTTAAGACATTGAATTTTTTCAATGAAGCCACAAAAACTGAAGCACAGATTAAGACTTTGTGCTGCCTGGTTATGTTGCAGTGTATGAGAAAATTTCTGACAAGTCTGAAGACATCTCTGCCTCTACAGCTCCAGGAGCAAGGGCTAGGGCAGAGAGCTCAGGCAGGGGATGGTTGGGAGCTGCTGGGATCCCCATCCAGGATGGGACTGGGCCCTGCAGGATGGTGCTAACACACCCTGTATCCACTGCCTGCCTGGCTGTCCCTTCTGCTTGAAGAGAGGAGTGTGGGTTTGTTGGGACCAGTCAGTGAAAGGTCTTTAAAAGTGCTACAGAGAGAAGGTAGAGGGAACAAGATGGGCTCGGAGGCATCAGCACCCTGAACACAGACTCCAAAGAGTCCTTCTCTGACGGACATGAACTGCTGCAGAGTTAATGCACAGCAGTATGGGAACACATCTTGTCTCTAGCATTCACCTGATTTGCTTTAGTCCTCCACATACTCTTTTAAAGGTTAGCTGGAGCTACTCAAGGATATTTTTTACTGCCTATCTCATGTCTAGTTCTAAGTTTAGGTGCAACTAACTTTTCAGAACATTTTCTTCTTCAATATCTATCATATTGAAGACTCAAGACAATTTGGGTTTGAGAAACTGAGGCATGTGTCTGATTTGTCAAATATCATTTCTATGCAAGCTTTTGTGAGCTAGATGAGGTTGTTATGAAGGAAGTTCCTGGGAAGTGTGATGAGCAGATAAACTTTGCCATTCTTCATTGTGCCCCCCCCCCTTCCCATAGTAAAATTATTAGCTCATTTTCTCATTATCAACCTGGTGGACCCTCAAATATTAACAAACCAAAAATAAAACATCGTTATATGCATTTGACACTGGCATGAACATTAACTTAAATGACTGCATTACAAAAGTAGTATCCCGATACCTCTTCTCCCAACTCTCACCCCGTTTTTTTAAGAAAAAGCAGCTGTCTTTGCCCCCAAAGGCTGTATAGCAGTAATACTATCAATCGCAGACTGCACTTTATCATCTTCTGAGCAAAAACAGTTGCATGTATCAGAGCTTAAGGCCTACTGTCCTTACTTTGCCCCCAGACCTGTTCTCTCTCTGATGTGTTTTGAGGGAGCAAGGGCGAAAGGGGGAGTGTAGGTTTGTGTTGGCAAGAAAAGGCGCGACTGTGCTGCGCAATCACACTTCACCTGCTAGGACACACATAGGCTTACGGGAACTCAACCAGCATAATGCAAGGCATTCTTTCCTATACCTGCATGCCTGAGCTCAAGACCACCGCAGCTGTTTGGCTGCTGGCTGAAGGACTAGCCTGGCAAACATTTTGCATAACTTTGCCAGCTAGGAGCAGTTCTGGAGGACTTGTGAGATCAGGTCCTTATTGCTGGAGGTGTGAATTTAAAGAACAAAGTCATCTGATCCTTTTGAGGAGTGCTCACCTGCTTCGTTCTTCTTAGGAGGACTGAAGAGAGGCATTTAAAAGGCTTCCATTCATTTTCTTCGTCTGTAGTAAAGATGTTTACTTAAGCTGAAAAAAATCTCAGCTATGATTTATGAGTTTCATTCAGTAAGCCCCATATCTTACTTAGATACGCCTGTAGTTCCCAGCTTTCTAAGTCCAGTTGAATGTGTACTTTACAATGGTGAGCTTTTCATGCACACTGCTTCTTTGTGAACTAAGAGCGTGACTGTGTTGAGGACAGACAATAATCAATTAGTGAAACGGTATCTCGTGACTGAGAATATGAAGTGGGCTTTGCAGGAACTGACAACAGCTCTTTTAACTCACCCATTTTTGTATGTCTCTCAAATATCCCAAAATATCAAAGGTCTTTCATTAGAGCTTCAAAACTCTCTTGAATCCATGCAGGCCACTGGATACCTCAGAAGACTGAACTGATGTGAGCCAGCAGCAAATGGCACGTTGCCAGAATGAAGAACAACCAACTGTTTTCAAAGCTTTGAAAATATTTGAAAAGGAAGGACAGAGAGAGAAGTGTTGCAGTTCCCTTCAGGACTGCTCAAATACCGCTCTTCCAAGTGTCAGCTGTGGGAGTCTAAAAGTCTTAGTGAGAGTTAAAACACAATCTGCCAGTTCTCCCCCTGCTCCTTTTAGCTTGGCAGCAGTGAATTTTCTGCCTCTTCATGTTGCATCTCGCCACAAAGAAGAAAATTTAAACAGGAGAAACAATGTTGCTTTGAATTATTGGAAATTAAAGCAGGGATGCCAGCATGTTCTGAGATCCCAACTGTTTCTCGGCACAGCAATCCCAAATTTTTATCCAGTCTTTTAATTTGGTTAAAGGGAAAACTTTCATGTCAGAGCTGTGTTTTTAAGAACACATCCCATTCAAAAAATCAAGACCTGTTACTGGTTTTCAGTCTCCCTGAAACACTGAAGGGAGATTCCACAGAAATGAAAAAGCCTGTCTCCTTGCAATAAGCTTTTTCCTCTAGCAGTTCTCTTTTAAGAGTTCTCTCTTTTAAGAGAACTACTAAGAAGTGTTTCTTGCCACAGAATACACAGAACTCCATACACTGCCCATCTGTGCTTAAATATTATGAAATTTTAAATGGATATACATAAAACCCACATTCTTTGTAAGCAAGGATATAGCAAGATAAAAAGGAACTCGGAAATGGCCTCAGTTGTGTGGAAGCATGAACTGAAGCCCATCACTTGATCCTCAGAACAAGATTAGTAGTGGCCTTCTAAGGAAAAAATAAAAACTCTCTTGCCAAGTGATACAAAGCTAAAATTAGATAGGGGGAAAATAACTGTAGCAAAGATGGTAACTACAGAAAATCTGTTTTTCAAGTCAGGCGTAAGTAACTAGGCTACAATTCCTCAAGAAATGCTGGCATGATGTGAAGTGGGTGTCTCTTCACTTAAAGTTTGTTTGGGCCCTGGACCCTTTTATCTAAGATAAGCCATTGACCAAGTTCTTTCCAAGCTTGTATGCCAAGTATTCAGAATGAAAATGTAGCCCCACATCTTCAGCCTTAAACTGAAGGGGATGTCCAGAGTACCCATGGCAAGCTGTTGTGTGTGCTTAGAACTCTGGCAAGGCAGCACCGGCTCCCACGTTTTGTTTTTCTCCCTGAGCTGTGCTTTTGTCAAGGTTAGATCTTGACTGCTCTTAGGTTGTCAGCCGGCTCTGGTCATCAAAAGTACCTCAGCTTTCATCTCTTTAACATCTGGAGAGGCAACTGTAACTATTTTCTCAGATCTGGGTTTCAGCACCATAATCCATGCCATTGTTGCGTGTAGATTGCAATAACCCACATGAAGACTGCTCCTGAAGACCACACACGGATGCAGAAGGAAGCTGAATGGCAACCATAGCTCCAGGGAACATCTTCTAATAGACCTCTAAAAATGCATTAGATTCTTATCTTCTGTGGTGCCTCAGCAGCACTGGAAGCTAGAAGAGAGGTTTGTGCTAGTAGCTCACAGGCTTAAGCATAGAGAAGTCAGGTTTTAAGGAAACAACCTCCTCTGTAAAGCTCTACTAGAAGTAACAAGCAGGTTCTGTTGATTTCAGTGGAATTTATAGAGTGAAGGAATCAAACTGATCTTAATTACTGTGGGGAAAGCCAAGGTAATTCATACAGGTATTTGGAAGATTACATAGGCATATATTATGGCTGCTTATATCAAACCTCTGAATATTGAGGAAAACCTACCAGTCTGTGGCATGTGCATAATGCCTCCAAAGAACAGACTGTGCATTTGCTTTGTGACCTCTGTGCATCTGGTCAGAGAACAAATGGTATGGATATAGATCCACCCAGGGAGGAGATCAGATGTCATGAACTGGGTTGTTTATTCTGTCTAAGAGGGGAACATTAATGACAGTCTTCTGTTACATGGGGAGAAAGAAGCCATAGCACAGAAGAAAAAAAAACCTGTTACACATGTCTGTGGCAGATGGGATGAGCCAGTCTAAGGTTTTGTTTTAAATGGTAGGAGCTTTCTAATCAATAAGATTAATGAAATACTGCAGGTAACTGTGTGTTATTATGCAACACTTTTGAAAACAGGTTGGAGTGGACTGGTACACATCTGGCTGGTATTGCCCCGGAAGCCAAGGAACAGGGCATTGACAAACCTGTATTTCCCATGTCTTTATGAGCAATTGGTCTGGTTTGTAAGTCGTGAAAGGCACAAATTGGAAGGAACAAAAGTAAATCAAAAGTGGGCATGAAAAGACATTTTTAAATCAAATCATGCAACACTTAAAACAGCACAAGATCTTTCGAAAGCAGGTACCCTTGTTTTGCTCAACCTCTTCACCTTCGCTGTCTGGAAGCAGGTCCCCAGAAAGACATGCAGCATCTCACATATGGACACATGGGTATCTGGTGGCTCACCCCTGCTGGCAGGGATCCCCAGCACCTGCCCCTGCCCCTGGGCTGCATCGGCATGCACAGTGTGGGAGCTGCCCCTCTGTGCTGCCTCTCATTCCCAAAGCATAGTAGCCAGACAGGACCATTTTTGTTCCTATTTTCTAATGTTACTGTCCTAACATGATGAAACCCTGAAATTTTTAGGTTGCCTGTGGTTTTTCCTTTTCCTTCCAGTAGTTTTTCACTCTGCCAACAGCTGTGATGAAATCATCATGGATAACTGACCTTTGACTGGTGTTAGGAAGTCATCAACCCAAGAAATCTGTGCTGTATCCAGGTCTGAAGCCTGATGGACAAAGATCACAGAAACTAGAAGATAATGATGACACTGACCTCTTGGTAACCTGAACAGCAGGTTGATGACATCAAGTGTGTCTTGAGGAACGGTTCAGCCACCAACGCTTGCTTTTCCTGGCATGTTCACAAGAGGCTGGCTCACTGCACGGCAGAGCTCGGCCGGAATAGTGAGAGCAGTCAGCTACTGCTCTCAGGGAACTGAGTGGAATCAGCGGCCAGTGTCGTCATCACTGTTTGACACATGGGGTAGCTGAAGTACTGAGAAGAAAACCATCCCTCAAATTACATCATTTCTCTGGAAATCAAAAACAAGTCTAAGCACCAGTTGTGCAACTGATAACACTGCTCAGCCTTTCCAGAACACGCTGAACCTGACACGATAACTCACTGAGATGAAGAAAAAAAGAGACATGGTTCTGTTCTCCTAACTCACTATGTTTGCCAGTGTTGAATTCATAGGCACTGGGGAATTACCCCAATGATGCCCCATGTGGGTCACAATTTGAAACAATTTTGCTGATCCAAACTTCACAGGAACATGGGAGAAGTTTCTCATTATAACCAGGCATAGAAGGATCTCACTCAGCACACACTTATTCGAACACCCCTGGGATTTAAGGCATTCCCACAGCCTTTCTATTACCATTAACAGACACAAAGACTCTCAAAAACAGCAAAGACGAAAGGGTGTCTTAGTGAAGCTTCTTTAAATTTGTTATAAATGTCTAATAGTCAAGAAATTGAGCAATACTGGTCTTACCAGTGTACCAGCACCCAAGATTATGTCAAACAGGAGGTTAACCTGGGGAGTAATACAGCTCTGTGGAATGTCTGTCAGTATAAACCACCTGGATACACCTTACTCCAAACTTAGACTACTGAACAGAGCTTAAAACTGGCAAGAACAAGCACAGTAGTCAACCTCATCTTGAATGATCTGCTTATTAGAGTGGGAGGGTCCTTTTGTCTCTTAAATCCAACCTGGCTCTAAAGTCTAACCTTTTGGGAAACATTCTAATCTAGTCATACTGTGGTGGCATTACAAGCAACTACTTCAAGAGTTGTGTTCTCCTGGAAGTGCTACATATGACAATTAGGTACAAAGTTTGTCTAAGACATAAATCACAAAAAATAGGAACTGGAGAGCTGTGTGATGTGACATTATAATTTCTATTTACTGCATTTTATATTCCTGAATTCATTTCCTTTGCATAATTGTTTATTCCACCCGTATTACAGAGGTATGTAATTTTTACCGCCCTTGAATTTATGCAATTGTTAAAATAGTGCAGTTTTTCACATCTGGGTAGATATTATGCAGTATCCAGTCTTGTTGATGGTTATATAATGTAAAAATGGGAAATCACTGTGCAGACCAGTTTAGCTTTACTATCATGCCCTCTGTATTAAGGTCAAAAATTGAACTGATTCAAGTGCTTTTGCAATTAGACCATTGTATCACTGAAATGCAAGGACTGGTGTCAGTAAATTGAGGGGCGTTAGCATTAGTTGATTTAAAAAATGCATGAATTATGAAGCTTCTAGCTTGGATAAGATTTAATGAATTATTAATCCTCATATGTCACAAATCCCCTGCTCTTCATTCCCTTATGTCTGCTTATATCTATATTGGCTAGTCACCATTTTCCCTGTAAATTAAGACTAAATTAGCCATAAATTGGATAACAAATTTTATCCATCTCACATTTTCTTTTGTTTGACACAGATTATCATAGATCTAAATGCCAGAGAAGACAATTATATTCATGTAATATGACCTTCTGCAGAATACAGTCACAGTGTCATTCAGGAATTTCTAGATTAACCCCTTAGCTGCTCTTTAAACCTACAATAAGAATGCAATTTATATTTTAGAAAGAAATATAGCTTTAACTAAAAATCTTCAAGAGACAAGAAAGGCATGGCATCCTTATGCAGGTTTTTCCCAAAGCATTGCTAATGCCTTGAATAAATAAACTATCCAAATGAAGAGACAGCTGAATGTAGTGCAAAAGGACTCTATTGTAAGCCATATAGCCCAGCTGACAATGGAGTGTCCTTGTCCTTCTGGGGCCTCCTTTACATCTGCCTTGAAGTTTCATTGTTTTCGTCAGGCACCACACTTGCAATGAGGCAGCAGTGATGCTGATAAAGGAGCAGAGCAAATCCTTAGTGTGTGTTGTGGGGTTTAGAGCCTCAGTTCACCTTGGGTGTGAATGCGGTCTGTCTTGAATCTGTCCTGGTCTTGCGTCTCCCCTAAGTTTCCACGTAGAAACTCATAGTGTCTCTCAGTGTATCAACTTAGAGTACCTTAAGTGCAAAACATATGGGAAGGAAATCCTTAAACTATAGCACAGCTTTCAACTTTTTATGACGGAAATAATGGAAATGTCTCACTAATAAGGAGCTTTGATGTCACCCATTAGCCACCTGAGTTAACTGCTCATCTTTCCTCTACTTACAAGTGTTAACTCAGGGCACAGCTAGAGCAACTGGTACTTAGACGGGCCAGAGAAAAATTACATCCCACAATAACCACATGGCTACAAATTACGGTGTTGAGCATCATTGTAACTTCTTAAATGTCTTGTTCCAATGTTAAAAAAGAGAAAACTGTGACACAAAATTAATCAGAAACAATTTTGCATGTATGCAAATTCAGAAGATTTAAGGTTTATAGGAGAAATTGAGCTTTTCCTCACTTACGCCTTTTCTCAAATTTTCATTCATTAGTTAAATAGAAAAAAAGAACTTCATGGGTCAGAAGTTCAGGATTTAGAATTCTTTGCCAGAGGCACGAGCTTCAGAGGAGAGATGGAACTGCAAAACAACACATAACAGTACATAGCAAATTAAGTGAAGCCAACTGCTGTGCACAGAAGGGACAAGGAGGAGAGTGTAAGCAGAAAGTACAACTCACCAAACTGAAGTTTGGCAAGACATAAAGGTAGATTCACCTCCTGTCTACAAAGTGCTACACAGGTTTCTTGTCTGGGAGCAGTTCAGACCTTTGTGTCATCTGGCAGTGGCAGAAGGGTGCCAGCAGGATGGAGACTATGGCAGCCCTCCAGAAACAACCCAGTGAGCTATCAACAAGCTTCTGGGTATCCAACTTCTACCTTCCTGAGTCTGGTCCTGACAATCAGTTGAGCACATGTCAGCTGAGGTCATGATCTGAGGAGCTATATTTCTGCTAGGGAGAAAAACCTCTGAGGAGATAAATGTCTATCCTAGCTAACCCCAGAAGGGGAAACAATCCATGTGACATCCCACCTTTTGATCCTTTTAGGGCCATAAGGGCTCTACCACAGCATCCCCCCACCTACTTTTTCTCCTGGGAATCTTGCCCAGTTTTGCAGAGGATTGTACTCCCCTGCAGTGGGTGCATTTGTCCATTCATTCATCTGAGCTGCTTTGCATTCACAACTCGGCAAATATGGGTGGTATAGAAAATAAGGCATGAACCTCTAGAACTGGCTAAAAGGAAAGATTTTCCATGAAAGAAAATGAGTACGTTTGTTGCTGCAAAAATGTTTGTTGCGCTCTTTTAAGAACACATTCCATGGTATTTCTGTACTGACAAGAGGTGGCAGAAATATGCCAAACTTGCCCATAAAACAAGTAACAAAAAAATCTCAAACTCTTGCTCAGTACCTGGTTTCCAGTTTGTGCCCTATATGTGGCAAGAAATAAATGTACATACATTGATTGCATCTGAAAAAGTCAAACAGTGGTAGTCTGAATTATAACTTGAATGCATATTGGTGGGATGGATGCTGATCCATTTTCACAGTAATGTGCTATATTTAAGTCACGCATCGTGGCATCTTCAAAGAGGGCAGTCATAATTATGATGGATTAGACTGCAGAGTCAGTCCTAGATGCAGTAATTGTTTCACAGATGCTGCTGATGTGACTTGAATTTCTAATGGTTATAGCTGAAGAAAAATCTGTGGAGCTTCTAAATGGTCTGGATAAAATACAAGTTATGGAAGAGAGAAAAAAAATAACTGCTACACTTAGGGAAAGGATGATGTACTTTGAGAGACAGAGTTCACCCAACAATAATAATAAGGAAAAACACAAGGACTTTTTAAGGAGCAGCCAGGTTTACTTAGTAGTAAGCCATAAGATTATCTTCATGGTGTTCCCATTAAAACCAGTAATAACGTTATCATTACCATTTAGCTGTTGCTGGTTCTACATTACAATTTATTGCTGTGATTTGTGGCTGCTTAGGAAGATTTGTACTCAGGTGTGACTTGAGGATCATGACACTTGAGTCTAGACAAAGAGAGAAAGAAGTATGATGCAAAGTCACTCTAATCCTAGATGCTTTTCAAAGAATGCAAATCTGACACTTTTAATGGATGAATTAATTTTGTATTTTAAAGAACCAGATCATTCCCATGTTCTTTGCAGTGTCTAACAGTGCCTTTTACACTGAAGGTGATCAGAATTTGGGGGTACTGGTTGACTCATATCGTGAGGTCTTGGACTATGTCACACAGTGAAGATAACTTTGTGGGTTTTGAGGACAGCATGAAACTAAGACTCTTTTCTGGACCACAGATATGCTTCTTTGAGGGATTTGCAAGCTAAGTTCAGATAAGTCAGGGAGCCCCATTTCTAAACAAGAAGATGTTTTTACCTATCAGTAAAGAGTTGAAAAGAATGATTGCCTGGGAATTCTCCAGAGGAGTTCAGCTGCAACCCACAGGGTACAACCAGAACACAAGCCACCAGGCAGACTTTGAGGGCCAGAGAAAGTTTCTCACGGCTCAGTTGCACAGACTGAAGATGTCTTTTTAAAGACATAAATCTTTTAGAAGCAGCTTGACAGCACAGTGTTAATTACTATGGTGCCCTTTATTTCATCTCATACTTGCGAAATACAGCAGCCTACACACTCATGTCTGAGTAGTGGTTCACCTGCAATTTTTAGGTATGAAAGCTCTGAAGGCAATGAATGGCTTCCAAATTAGGCTGACATTTTATTTTTGAGATACTCTGGGAGCATCATTCTGCTGGCTGGCCTAGAATGACGCATCAGAGGAATCCTTTTCACACTGATTTCTGCTAAGCATGGAATATCATCTCCCTGGGAAAGCAACAAAGGCTCATGTCTTGTGGTACTATAAAGCTAGGGTGGGAAATAAACTGAAATATATCTAGAAGGGAAGAAGCCTACCTTACCTTGTCAAAAAAATAGACAAGACTGACAGACATTCTTTTCCATCTCCATGTTCTTAGCTTTCCCTGCAAAAACTCATTTTTAAAGTACTGTTACTTGCAGGGACATCTTCTCTACTTCTGTCACACAAAACATAAATTGAGTAAAGGAAGAAAACAAAAAATATTCAGGAGGTCAAAACCAAGTTTGAGATATGGAGGAAATGAATACAGGTCATCATGTAGGTGCTTGCCAGTGAAAATGTACATTTGAATGGTATGCCACTGAAATGAGAGCTGGAAGCAGAGGGGATTCTGCTGGATGTAATGAATTTCATGCACTAATATTACCTTTAAAAGCATTTTAAAATCATATGCTCAACTGACTAAGACAATACTGCACTGAAAACTGTATAAAAGAAATCTAAATAAAATTTAAAATTACATTTAAATAACATAAGTAGGGTAAATAGATAAACAGAGCAACCATGATGGGAGAATTTTTTCAGTATAATATTTCTTCCTATGTAGTGGCAATACCAGCCACATGTAGTGTTTTTCCTGACTTGGCAGTCCAATCAGGAATGTGGTAATGGAGAACCATTCAGATTCACCTTTATGCAAACCAAAAATAAAAGCGTCAGAACAAAGACATGCACATGTCCAAATTTTTTCTGTGCAACCTCACATCTGTAAGACCCACTGTCAGTCTGTCTTCTGTCAGTTGTGACTGGTTAAGAACCATAAAGCCAACAAAGAATAAATTACAAGAAGAGTCAAACAAGGGCTTTATCTATATTAACTGGGACTATGAATCCTGGGAAAACCCATGTGAATAGGATTAGCTTGTCATTATATGGAATTTGTTGACTGCACATTGTCAGTACTTTTGTCCAACTAAAAACTTCATTTTGTAAATAAAATATAAAAAGTATATGAGAAAATGGGATTTCCCATCCAAACAAAGAGTTAAAAAATCCTAGCTCCACAGCTGTGGAGCTCAGTTCAAAGCCCAAATGCCCAGTTTAAGCCATGCTTGATGTCTACATGTAAATTTTAAAGGATATTAATACCTGGAAAAATACCACTTCCATCAAACCTTTCAGAAATCACTCAGTTTCTTTCTGTCAACATTATCAAGGTGCTGATGAACTGTAAGAGTTCCTATGGACAGCAGTCAAGCATGGCTTTTTCTAACGTGTACTGTGTCACTTGCATGGTCTTTAGGAGTGCCAGTTTTGAAAGACCCTGTTAAACAGCTGAGGACAGAAGAAGAAAAAAAGGAGGTTTTCCTCTAATTAGCAAACTTGGCGGCAATAATCCTTCAAGTCAGACAAAAGAGGTTTGGCACACTTCATCCAATAAAGGGATTAGCACCAAGCCTGGGAACCATGGTTTCAGCATGACTTTCTGCCTTACCAAGGGCAAAATGTGATGACAGAGGAGTCTGTGCAAATCATTCAAAAGCAGAGAATATTTTTTGCACCATTAGGAGATATTTTTTTCTGGTAAAATATCTGCTTCTGTGTTTAATTGGGGTATGGAAGCCGCCCTGTATTTTCATTCTCTTTTCATCTTGAAGAATAAGCCTTTAAGAAAAGGGGAGGTTTGGGGCTGGGAAATGCAATAGGAGAGTTTAAAACCCCTCAGATGTGCTGCAAGTTCATGTTGTGTGTGGGGGCTGGTCAAGGAAATGCGTGCTTGAATGCTGCAGGAATTGTTGGTAACTGGCTGTCCATCAATGGAAACTGAAATTGACTTGGATTCTCTCCCGTTTCTTTTCTCTCTCAGATACGTGCAGAGGGTAGCCTTGTGGATGGCCCCGGAGCAGGCCAGATGGAACAGGACAGAACCAACCATGTTGACAGCAATAGATTGAGTCCATTTCTAATACCACAGTCTTCTCACGTGTGCCAGCCAGAGCCTTCTGTGGTGAAGCTACAGAATGGAAGTCCAGTAACAGAGAGGCCTGAAGTCGAAGTAAACGGAGACCTCAAGCCGCTATTCATTAAAAGGAACTATGGAGTGCCCCACCTGAAGGGAAATCCAACCAACCGCGTTAGCCCAGACCTTTCACAAGAAAAGAAAGTATATTCCAAATATATGCAAAATGGTGGGATAAAACGCACTTTTAGTGAGCCCTCTCTGTATGGACTTCATGACAGCAAGAAAGTGAAACAAGACAAAGAGGTAAATGGAGAAAAAGCTGAGCCAGAAGATAATAGTGAAAACTCGAGTGTCTCCAATTGTTACAGTGAGAAGAAACCTGAGAGTTTTACGAGACAAGGAAATGAAGCTTCAGATTTAATACTGTCTACAAGATACAACAGTGGTGGTTCAGAAAACCCTCATGACCTCCTGATTCAGGATGAGCAGGAGCAGGAAAACATTCATTGCCACAACAGGGACATTGTCTTACTACTTAAAAACAAGGCAGTGCCAATGCCTAATGGTGCTACAGTTTCTGCCTCTTCCATGGAAAGCATGCATGGTGAACTCCTGGAGAAAACACTGTCTCAATATTATCCAGAACGTGTCTCCATAGCAATGCAGAAGAACACATCTCATATCAATGCTATTACCAGTCAGGCTACTAATGAGTTGTCCTGTGAGACAACACATTCATCCCATACCTCAGGGCAGATCACTTCCCCACAGACCTCAAACTCTGAGCTGCCTCAAGTGCCAGCTGTAGTGGTTACTGAGGTCTACAATAGAGAAGACTCCAGTACACCACCTGTATTACCAGGTAGCTGTTCGCTTCAGAAACCAGAACTACAGCTACAGCAACAGATTCCAGGCTATGATCCACACCAGTTACCTGTAGGAAACAGTAAAGTTCATGGAAGCATAGGGCAGGTTCCCAACCAAGACCTCTCTTTAAGTTCCAGCAGTAACCTGCAAGCTCAGAGCACTGCTCTGGATAGGTACTCTGAGCAAGCAGAAAATAATGGTGCTTTCTTTACACAGAACTCAATGTATTACAAAGATTCATCTACTCTTCCTGCTCCAGAAATGAACAGTGCACTGTCTGCCGTGGTGCAAGAAGGACACCATTCCTATGACAATAGATGTGATGAAACTCTTCCTGGGGAGATAAAGAATGAAGGACAACAGGAGGGACCAATGTCAGAAAGTCCCGGCCTCAGCCAACAACAACTTCACCCTCAGCAGAGACTTCTGCAACAGGCACAAACATCACAACAAGCTGTCAGTGAAAGCAGCCCACACACTGCTGTGGCCACCTCAATCCAGCAGTGCCCTGAAGAAGTGACGCTGGCGTCAGAACCTCCCTTCCAAAACCTGCAAGTGCGCGGAAGTGAGGGTGAGTTGCAACAACACTACCAGCATTTCCCAGGACAGAGAGAACCTGAGATTCCTCCCAACAAAGAAAAGGACCAAGTGGAAAAGCCTGTCCAACAGGCTCAACATTATTCAAAACCAGCCTGGATAGAACTGGTTTCCACCCAGTTCCGCCAGAGAGAGCCTCCCCAAAAGCCTAGTGAAACATTACTGCGATCAATTCTTCAGTGCCAGCCAAGCACAGCCCAAACAGTCTATACAAAACAGTATGCTGGAAGTCCTGATTCATTAAAGGGGCCTTCAGGACAGCCCCAGAACCAGAAAATAATGCAACAGGAACAACTTCCTTCACTGTACAAAAGCGAGAGCTCCCAGCTGCAGTCGCATCCCCCAGCTGACCAGCAGCTGCTGTTCCAGAAACACCCACCGCAGCCACAGCTCACAAAGGTGGATTCCCTACTCAAGTCCCAAGTGCATCAACACCCTCCACAGCAGCTCCATTTCCAGCAAAGACCAGAACAACAAGCTGAACAGCCTTTGGGGGCCCCCTTGAAACAGCAGCACTTGAATCCCCAGCCAGGGGAAAACGGGCAATTCTTGCATTCGCACATTTTGCAACAGATGCTTCAAAAACAGGTACATCAGGTGCAACTGCCATGCAGTCCACAGATAACCCCAAACCAGCAGCAGTCTCAGCAAATGAAAAATAAAGACCTGCCCCGAACCGTGTCCCACTCCCAAAGCAATGCTGAGCAGCCTATAGACAGGACATCTTTCAATCAGCTTAGAGTAGAGGAACGGTTCCAAACTGGGAATAAATACATTAAATCAAATGCCTTCCCACTGCCTAACCCTCAGCTAGGCCTAGAGCAGGTACAAACCATGAACAAGAAAGCTCCCCTTTACACTCAGAAGGCAAATGCTAGTCTCCAGCACCCATGCCCAAACAACATGCACTTGATTTCCGAGAAGAAAGGAAGCGCCGCAAATGTGGAACACTTTGGAGCCAATAAAATTCAGGATTTGCAACGTGTGCAGTATTTTTCAAGTGACTTGACTGCAAAGCAAGATGTGAATCACTGTTTTCAGGAACAAAAGCAACAGACACAACAAGCTTCAGTTTTACAGCTGCCACCACTGCAGCCATCACAATGCTATGGTGCTAGTCTGAACCAGGATCTCCCGAGCAAACAAGCTCCACAGATTCCTCAGCAGTACTTACCACACAGCCAAACTGCCCCACACTCCCAAGACCAGAGAAGCTGTCATTTGCAGTCCCAGATCCCTAAGGATTTTCAAAAACATGCTGCTCTAAGGTGGCATCTCTTGCAAAAACAGGAGCAACAAGCATACCAGCAACCCAAAGCCGAGATTGGTCCCAGTGCAGCACGCAAGCCTATAAAAATTGAGGCTGGCACAAAGTCTAATGTCTGCATGCGCCCATCAGCTGGACAGCTGGAAAACAAAATGTGGAGAAAAACAATTAAACAAGAGAATCAGCACTTTGGCTGCGAGAACATGCAACAAAAGAGCATCATTGAGACAATGGAACAGCAGCTAAAACAGATACAGGTCAAATCACTGTTTGATCATAAGACTTTCACTATCAAATCACCCAAACATGTGAAGATTGAAACAGCAGGCCCTATTACCATCCTATCAAGAAATACCGGTGCTGCAGATTTTGACACCCAGACCCCAATCACAGATCAGCAAGCAAACTTGTCTGCTGAGAAAACCCCAACCAAAAGAACAGCTGGAAATGTTCTCAATAATTTTTTAGACTCACCTTCCAAGTTATTGGATACTCCTGTAAAAAATTTATTGGACACACCTGCCAAAACCCAGTATGATTTCCCATCTTGCAGCTGTGTTGGTAAGTGCTGAGATGACCTAAAAACATACTAGTTCACAGGAAGGAAATGAGCCTTCAAGTTGGGAACATGGGGTTAGCTGGATGTTTTTGCTGGAAGACTTTTTTGAGCGATTTTTTTTAGAACAGTAATAAGTGAAGACTTATAAAACTGGAATTTTTTACACTTACGCCTACTCCACTTACCAACCCTACACGTGGGCCCTTTCTCATTCTTTCATAAAGCAATTACCTATTTGATTTTTCAGTCAGAATGCTTATGGCCTCACATCCATTCTCCTTAAGCAGCAGACATATAGTAACAAAATACTGCTAAAAAGTAGGTCATAACTTTATAAACTGATTCACTTATCAAGGTTAGGTATAGCATTTATGAAACATATCCTGGTCCAAACTTGAGATCCTTATGCCATTTTTTGCTCTAACAGTGAAATTGCTGAAGTTTCCCTCAGTAAAGCCTAGGCAAAAAAACAGATGTCTGATTATTCCTCACTTGTTGCAAGAGTTTATCCTCCTTTCATGCACTTGTCTCCTGTAAAGCTAAAGAGATCAGCAGTTTCTTAGAGGAGCTATGCAAGCTAAAAAAGGAATTAAGGGAGACCCTCAGTGTTTTTTCGTAGGCATACCCAGTCTCCAAAAGCTGGAAAAATAAAAGCAGAGGAAGCAAAGTGGAGTGACAGGCATGGCCCCATAGCCCAGGCTTCCATACAGTATTGAGAGTGCACATGGCCAGCTCTATCAGGCACTTTCAGACTCGAGTGGATAAACTATTAGGGCCAAGACTAAAGGTTCAATAACAAAAATAAGAAGGGAAGAAAATAAAATTACTTGTTAGAGTTTCAGTTACTTGGATTTTTTACCAACTATAAAAGAGGAAAATTGAATCAGTACTCCTCCAGAATTGCAAAATGGACCTTTTTACCTTTTCAAATCCTTGGGGCTATGTCTCAGAGATGATCAGTGGGAACAAAACCAGGAGATAGTGTATTTCCAAAGCTCCCGGGAAGAAAACTGGCAGCCAATTCTTTGCTGTTCCTTGTTGTTTCATAAGAAACAACCTCTAAAATGTAGGTTTTTTGAAAATACAGTTTGGTTTGTTGGAAGGTGTTTTTTTAATAGCTTTTCCCATATAGTTGGCACAAGATTTTCTGGCAATCATTTCCTTATCCTCACTATTTATTTATTTTTATTGAAACCACTAACTAAGCAAAAGAACTTATCCCCCACTTGCATTTTAATTCTTCAATCTTAGCAGACACTGGGAAATAAAGGAGCATGAAACTTAAGTTTCTGTCATCTTTAAAGTACTTAGGGCCACAGCATAACTGACAGTTTTATTGCTCTTTCCTATCAATACTTGTCCTTAGGAAGATTAAATTAAGCCATTCCCCCATTGACACCTTCAGGATTGTAGCATCTCTTCATCATGCTTCCCAAGACGGTATGTAAGAGCAGCACCACCTCATCCAGTGCTTGGAGTTAGCATGGCAGAAAGCACAAAGTCAGCATTCAGACATTGGCCCACCATCTCCTGATCCCAAGCAGAGCCTGGCCATTTCCTTCTCACTGCTGGAGCCTGCCTCCTGGTATCAAACCAAACATAAAACATATACTGTGACTGGCATGGTCATCCCTACACACAGAAAACTGAGGCCACATTCTTAGCATACAAGCATTTTGACCAAGACTTGTGCAGGATTTCTTTCAGCAAACTTGTTTGTTTTTTTCATTTCACAGTCTTTCTGTGGGTGGCAGGAATTTTCTATCTAACCTTACCGGCTGCTTTCTCAAGCTCTGGGTTCCTACACTGTAACATGTCTGCTGAAAAACAAGTAATGTACAGCTCACTAAAGTCAATATTTACCAGAGTTATTCCATTTATCCTCCTTTTTAGATACTGGGAGAGGAGGAAGTGGGAGAAGGAGAAACAATTGTTTGTTGATAACAGGAAAACGCCTTTTGAATTTTCACTATAGAGCCTGAGATGTGAAATGACTGCTTGTGCTAGTGAAAGGCACACAGTCCCTATCACAGCTATTTGCAGGATTAGCCATGTGCTTTGCATGTTTTGTAAAAATTGCATGGGCGTACTTTAGACCTAAGTGTTTGACAACTCTGACCCCAGACCCATACAGCAGTATTCCAACAAGCTAGATATAAGCTTTGCAATGTGACATTTTACGTTAAAGAATTAAGCTTCAAAGTAATAACCTTTATTTTGTTTTAAACAGAGCAAATTATTGAAAAAGATGAAGGTCCTTTCTATACCCATCTAGGAGCCGGTCCTAATGTGGCAGCTATTAGAGAAATCATGGAAGAAAGGTAATTAGTGCAAAGGCACAGAGCAGATTAACATTTATCCTTTTGTGGATGTCAGAATTTTTCCAGCTTTTGCACATAAAGAAATAAACAACTGCAAATCAAGTAATTACTTGCAGGCTTAGCTGCTCCAGTGTTGCCAACATTACGCACTGTGCTATTCACCAGAGAGTCACAATATTTGACAGGGCTAATAGTCTGCTGCCTGGCACAGGCTGCACACTTTGAGACAGACGCCAGCAAACCCAAGCTGGAACAAGTACTCACCAGCCTGCAAAGCAAGACAGTTGGCAATGGTTGCAAAAGCAGGCATGGAGCTGGTGGTTCTCTCTGGGTAGGAGAGTGCCAGCGTAGGAGGGGCACAAAGAGCAGGATACCAAACTTCAACCTTAATTTGCCCTCGCCAAATTACTAAATATATAATACAGCCCTAGAGGGCTAAATCTAACTCGGTCACATCCAGCAGAGTGCCACAAAATTATTGGATAGGATTTCAGCCCAAGAATCAATGAGTAGTTTTGTGAAAAAGAAACCATCCCCCTTCCTTGTAGTATTGCATAAACCTAGTCTTATCTTGATTGTGGACAAGCCCTGTTATCATGTTGCATCCCGTGATGTATTTATTACATCAATTCCAACCAAACCAGGAATTTTTAAAGGCACAGAATAGATATGTGATCTGTGCTTCATAAAAAACATGTGTAAGCACAAAACCCACCAGTCTTTCTAATGTATTTAAATTAAAAGCTGTCACAAAAGTGACTTTTGCGCTGTGAATTCTGCATTACTTGTAGCATTTTCTGGGCACACAGTAACGAACAGATTTTTAGAGGTATCTGGGTATTTAGTTTCCCTCTGAACAAAGAAGCAAACAAAAAGCTCTTCAGTGTCAGATGGGAATTCAACTTGTTAGTACCTTAAAAATCTGGATTCCAGAACTGCAGTGAAGCTCCAGGTAGTTGCAGAACCAAAATTATTGTATACTGCATTATTGCAGTGCTGTGTCTGAGCTAAGGAGCACCGTTTCTTAGCAAGCTCATCATTGTACAACCATGGGCCACTTAGAGCCTATTAAACCCTTCAGATTACCTCTAAGTCCTAAGGTCCTTTCTCTTTCTTAGTACTTCCTTCCCAGTGACTGCTGGACAGGGCTTGCCCCAAATACTTGTTTTTAGCTTTGAGAGCAGCTGCAATGCATCTAAGCTAGATAAATCAGCTTCTCTTTGTGAAGGGACAGTGAATACTGACTCTTTGGAGAAGTTCTTTACAATTGGTTATCTTCACAGCTCTCATTGACTGGTTAATTCTTTAGTATTTACAAATAAAAAACAAAGTGGAAAGTCATTCATGTCATACCATCAATTATTAGAGATTAAACTCTTCTTTTTTTTTTTTACTTTGGAATGTAATTTTTCATCCTTAATATTGACCTCACCTTTTTTCTTTTTTTTTTTTCCATTTAATTTCATTTCATGTTGGCAGAAGGAAATCCTGAGAGATTATAGATAACATGCATCTGCTCAGCCAGGTTCAGGAGAGTATAGCAGCAACCACTTGAACAATGGCTAGGTTTCAACTGTTCACATGGTATGAACTGTGTAATTCCCTGACTGAAGAACTCCAGAACTCCTCAACAATTAATTCTGTTCCCTAAGAAAAAAAAAACACCCTTCACTTAAAAGATACTCTCAAGCATATGTGTGCAGTTGGTGACACTTAATCACAACTGAAGCACTTTTAACCTGACTTCTCATGAATATGGATTGACTTTTAAGGTATAAGCACTGCTAAACAAACCAAGACTTGGATTTAGACTTACAAATAGTATTTTAGCTGTACAATAATTAATTTCTTACTTAATCCACACTGGATACATACATTTTACCTCTTCCTTCTCCCAGTTCCTACTTCATGCTCAGTGGGTTTTGCTCCAGTTTTAAAACCAATCAGCTTTGGCCTGAAAGCAAGCATGACAAACCTCAGGCACAAATTCCTTTGTGACAGTTGAAAAGATTTGAGACAAAGTCAAATTCATTTCCAGTGTGTAATGTACAACATATTTCTACAGAGGCATCTGCACAGTTGTCCTGCAATCCAGATTAAAAAATTGATAGAAAATGTTAAGCTTTAAAAATGTTCTTTTAATGTGGTTAATTAAAGAAACAAATAAATACTAACATCTAAGCATAAGTAGGAAATAGTGACCTAACAGTTGCCTGCAGAACATGTGTAGTACAACTTGATTTTATTTGTATCATTTCCTGTGACACTGAAACTTCACAATGAGATCACATCTAAAAATAAGCATTTTTCATTTCCTTTACAGGACAAAAGTTTCAATACAAATATTGTCCCTTAAATAAGTCACTAAGGTTTTATTGCAAAAACAAGAGGGGAAAAAAGGTCAAAAGTTCCCAAGGAATCATTAAATGGCTGCAAAACAGGAAGGAACGATCTTGATTGCTCTATAGGTTACAGGCAAAGAACAAGGAGACTCTGACTTAATCCCCACCCTTGGCTATTAAGAAGAAAAAGCTAGCCCCAATGAGAGTGGCAGGATTCAAGAAGTAATGATGGAAGTGCAGTTTTCCCAGTCCCCAACATGCAGCTTGAGTCATCATGGCAGCTCAATGTGTAACGCTGCAGTCACTGGTTTCTATCTCCTGGCCTTCCCTGAGACCTGGGGTGCTTCAGGACTCAGCAGGTGGCCACCCCCAGAGAACATGCCTGGAAAGGGCTCAACAGGTCTTACACTTATTACTGATTCAAGATTTGCTTCACTTGATCTTTGACACGTATTTACACCTGGTCCATTGGAGGACACGGAAAGTGGATCCCATTTGCTCTGGGTAACAGCACTACTTGCACATGGAGCTAAATTCTGCCTTGACAGCATAAGCACGTTGACTAAATGCTTCGGCAAGAGCTGAGCTTGTCCACCTTGGTCACAAAAAGACACTTACAAACAGCATCATTTGAGGGCGCCTTGTGATTGTAACTGGAGTATCTAGTCAGGTAGAAGTAAATAAGAAACAGTTCATGAACAGATGATAAAGAAAATAGATATGATGCAAAGTAATCATGACTTAACTGATTCACACAGAAACAGTTTCTGTGCCAGAAACAAGCACAGAAAGTTAATAGAGTGATGACTATTGTGTACTAGCTGCTCCATGATAATTATGTACATTTAACCCAGAAATTAAAGAAAAAATACAAAATTCCTCACCTATTAAGAGACTTTTTTTTTTAAAATCCACTCTTCAAAATGTCATCTATAACAAATGCTCTAAAGAAATGATTAAAAGATTTGGGAATATTAATGTGATTGAAAATTTTTAGCCATCCATGATTATAAAGACATTTGCCTTTCTTAATGTATCAATACACCACTGCAATAAAATCAGCAAGATAAACCACAGTGCACGTTTTTCCCTGTTACTCATAGATTATTTTTCTAAGATAAGACAGGCAAATGCACTCCCATCTTTTCAGTGTTCACACAGAACCAAATGAATTTGCTTATTGTGCATATTTTTGTTTGTTTAAGATTTGGACAGAAGGGTAAAGCTATAAGGATTGAGAGAGTGGTCTACACTGGGAAAGAAGGCAAAAGTTCTCAAGGATGTCCAATTGCTAAATGGGTAAGTGACGTACACAAATTAACTAGTCCAGTATGATGGTTCACATAAGCTGACAGCAGGGACATGTCCTTCTGTGAGCTGACACTATGAAACTTAAAATAGCTCAATGGCAGCAGTACTACTGAGTGCCTGTAGCCTGCTTCCACATCTCTCACTCATTTACTTGTTGCATGGAGAATAGCAAGAATAAAATTCAGCTTAAAGGTATGAAGACCTAAGAAAGAAGGCACTTTAGCTTAGATTTAAGATTCACAACACCTGACATTTTCATTGCTGTTTAATTTTAGCTTACAAGGAAGTCCAGTAAGTGCACCACGGTGATGTTTTTAAAATACCCTCCTAGTCTGAGAGAGGCATTAGGACACCCTCTTATCAATCACTGTTGTACTTTGGCACAAATTACTGAGTGGTTTGGATCAGCTGGGGAAAGACGGGATGAGGAAAAACTGATACATTATTATAGTTTTTGTGCATGCCAGACTGCACCTTTTTTCAGAAATGTTTCTTAGTGCTTGTGCTACTGGAAAGATGTGTTTTATTGGAAAAACATCTCTTGCTTTTCTCTCATCACTGTAATGTCTGTATGTAGTAAGAGCAGGTCACAAAACTGTGAGATCGATTACAGGTTTAGCTGCTTGAGTTTGGAAGGAGAGAGAGTTACCATGTTCAGTTATTTAGTCCCTTCCTTGCCTGCCATTCCCTCATGATTTCTGCCAGCTCTGTGCAGGGGGACACCTCACTGCTCACTCTTCTGTTGCTCACCAGTCAAACTGTGCCACAACCGTAACACAGATTCAGGAGAGCATTCCTGCTGAATCGGAGCACGGGAGATACCTTTACAAAGCTGTTTTCCACCACCATGGCTTTCCATGCCATGAGTCAACTTCTTTGCTAAATAAAAGGGTAGCCCTAGCCTAATGACTAAGTGAGAAATGGACCGAGTTGCCAGAAACAAAGAGGAAGACAGAAGTAACATCCCCACACGTGCACTAATGCTGAGGTTTCCTCTTTTCCTCTTAATGCTCTTCACATTAAGATATGTGTCATTTGTGTGGGGCTCTGGGGGTGTGTGTTGCTGTGCATGCAGGTAGTTCGCAGAAGCAGTCAGGAGGAAAAGCTACTCTGCTTGGTGCGCGAGCGAGCAGGCCACACATGTGAGACAGCTGTCATAGTGATTCTCATCCTGGTCTGGGAGGGAATCCCAACAAGCCTGGCTGATAAGCTCTACTCCGAACTCACGGACACCCTGAGGAAGTACGGCACGCTCACGAACCGGCGGTGCGCCTTAAATGAAGAGTAAGTGGAGCAAAGGGCATGCTCACGAAACTTGCAGCCCCATCTCTGGCCTCAGACCCAGCACCTCTGCTCATGTTATTACCCTGAAACAGGTATAATCTCCCCAGCTATTTCAGATGGTTTGAAAACCCACAAACCTTTTAAGAAAAGGAAATAAATATAAACAGGGAAAAATATCTTCCCAGAGTTGGGAAGTATCTCTGTATATTTCAAGGAAGAGATCTCAGCAGGGACCAGGACAGCAGATAACTCAACCTTGAAATAAAAGCTAGATGCATTAAGTCATACTGTAAGCCTACAGAAGACAACCTCCATCTAAAGAAATTGCATTGCATCACTTTCCTATGCCTTACTGAGAGAGAGAACATCACTTAGACCAAGTGGGTGGAGTCAGATTTCAGGAATTACTGCTTAGCCCTGTCTGAAGCTCCCACATTCTTGTAGTGCTGTCAGCATAAGCCCCTCAGGTGCCATGAATATCAGAACCTAACAAGGGACCAGGCAAAGCAGGGTTTCTCACAGAAGTGTAGAAACCCCATAGACCATGCTTTGTATCCATGAAATTATTCACTCTGATAAATTCTTCCATTACAGTGTGTATGCCTCCCTTTTTCATGTCTTAATTTTTTACTAATAGAAGATGATCCATTCCCCTGATTTCCTGGAGAGCTGGCAGAATGCCAATGCCCACTGCGAGGAGTGCTCCAGGGTGACCTGCCTGCTGCTAACAGCTGTATTCTATTACTTTTTAGACGGACTTGTGCATGTCAAGGGCTGGACCCTGAAACTTGTGGTGCTTCATTTTCCTTTGGTTGCTCCTGGAGCATGTACTACAATGGTTGTAAGTTTGCCAGAAGCAAGATTCCAAGAAAGTTTAAGCTGATGGTGGATGACCCAAAAGAGGTTGGTGTCCAGTTCTAAAATGAGCCTCATTTGCAAGGAAATGTTTTCTGTCACTCTGTAAATAGACATACAGTACAAGAGAGCAGGGGCCAGAGGCCTCTCTGGATGGTGTACAAGTAGGGTAATTAAATAACTGCCAGTCAAAACCAATTGATTCCAGTCACTGAGCCAGATGAATTGACTGTCCAAATTCTGACAGCTGGTAAAAGCCCTGAGACTTGAAACCATGTTTGCAGGCTTTCACAATTAGAAGAGAGGGCACGGCCTGAATAATTCTGGCTGCATTAGGCCTGCAATTGGGCATTCCCCAGTGGCACAGTGGAAGGTTTACCAGCTAATGGCATGTAACACTGCAACTGGGAACCAGAGCAGACTGGTTCAATGGAGACAAGCATGATGAAACTCTGAGATGACAATAGAAAGGAGAAGACAGGAAGACATTCTGCATACAGTCCTGCCCCACTGAATGTTTCCAGATTGGGCTCTGTGTTACAGCAGACTAGTCAGCGTTTAAAACAAGTCATAGTAATAAACACTGACCTTACCCTGGACACAAGATACGCCTCAAGTCATGACGGCAGCAACTCCTGGACACCTCTAGCAAGTCATGTGAAGCTCCAGTAGTCCCGTCTGGTTTCTGGCAAGCACATGCAAATTTAGTCAGCATAAGGAGGATTCTCACCAGTAAAACTAGAAGTTACACTAACAAATGGTATCCTACAGGCCATACAAAAGCTCCAAATTCTGGCAGTGGCCATAAGGTCATAGCAAGATATTTTTTGGCAATTTCATAATGTCATTTTAGAGTTGCCAACTAGGATAGAAAGTCCCATAGTAGGAGATACAAACTTCTATTGCACCAAATGCATGGCACTCTGAAACCTGTTTTTTCACAGTTCTTCACACCTTCCTAAAATACAAACACTCCTAAAAACAAGTATACCACTCCAGTATGCCACTGTTCTTTATGCACTTGAAATTAAAAGTAAGGGCCTCATAAAAGCAAGGTTTTGAATTTGGGATTCTCATCCTGAGAGGATGGGGAACAACTCTGTAGTGTGTTACTAGATTTCTTTATTTTTAAAGAGCCCTTTATTTTGAGAGTGTACATCTTACAGAAAAAAAGAGGTGTGGTCATTCCTACCTTCGTGTCACCAGTTACTAGGCACATCCATGATTCTTCGTTGCATAAGAACTGAGAACTTTTTTGAAGGCTAAAATATTAAAATATTTTTAATCTGCTGCACATAAAGATATTTTGGTGTGTTGAAGTGCTGTCATTGCTGTACAGTGCTGTACAAAACTTTCACTTAGCCAGATTTACTTGATGGACTATTCTGATGTTATTTCTCTAAAACATCTTCATGATAAAGAATGTGATGCTTCTTAATATAAAACAAATTAAGATTACAGTATATGATGTCCTCTTGCAAAGATCCTACTACACTGCTGTAACTGCTTCATTCCTTTAGGGGCTGTGGAACAATAAAATTAAAAGGGGATTCACAAGAGTTACTGTCTAAACAAGAATTATAATGGTCTAGGCCTTTCAACAACTATCAGTGTAAACATAACTGTGTAAAGACCCTAACTTCTTAGATCCCAGGTGTACAGTACGGAAAGGTCACTGAATTTTTTTCATCTTCTGACAGGAAGAAAAATTAGAATCCAATTTGCAGAACCTGTCAACCCTGATGGCACCTACCTACAAGAAGCTTGCACCCGATGCGTATAACAACCAGGTATGATGGGGGGAAAAACAGGAATTGGAGCAGTCATGGAAGTAACCTGATTTTTACCAGACTTCCTAATGCTTCAGCCTTGGACCAAACCGTTATATATATTTTGTGACAGCATTTCTTTGATATCAGGGAAAATACAAAAGGAAATTAACAATTCCACTTAAAATGCTTTCACAAGAAGAACTAAACAGAACTAATCTGTTCACTACATCAACACAGCAAAATTGCCTCACTCTTGAACAGAACTCTTTAGCTCTAACACACGAATATCATGATTAACCAGTAAACTAGCAAAACCACCATGAAGATGGTGTGAGACTGGCAACAGTGCCAGAAGGCAGAGTATCATATTGCACTGAGTTCTGAAGCCACAGTTTCACTTCTGCTCTCTCAAGCAGCAGATGAATTTAGTTTTCACTAGAACAGCCATTAATGATCGAGTTCTAATGTGTCTGATATTGTAAAATGCTCTAAAAACAAAATCCATAAAGCAAATCCCCCTTCAAATCCTGAAAATAAATTTCAGATTTCCAGATTTATTCTAATCCAAATCATGACCACTTCTGGATTAAAGGATGGGTATTCCCAACTGGACCCAACAGAATATTTCAGAAAGCAGTTGTACCCAGTACAGTATAATCAGACAATTACAGTCTGGCTAACATTTCAGACCACTCACTTTTAATTCCAAAGAAGTTTAGACATTTCAGGTTTTCTTCTGCTTTTATTTTCAGATTCCAGGGAAGAAAATAATCCAAATTTTAAAATTAAATGTCTGTGAGAAAACCAGACATATTTTTAGTGCTGTTGAATCTTGACGAAACTTTTGATTTAACCTTAAAATGGGATCCATTACGTTCCATTAAGTGTAGGTGTTTTGTTCATTCACTTGAAAGGTTCAGGAACTTCAGCAAACCATTTTACAAATGTGCTTCATTTTAAATTTTCTAAACAAAATATGAAACCGTAATTTTTCTAAGGCTTGACCTTCTATTACAAAATCCTTTCTTTTTGTGTAAGGTTTATTGTTGCATTATAAATTCTTTGTAAAGCTCCTTAATAATGAGTGCATGGGTACAAAAGACTGTCTGGACTGAATTCTCTCTCCTTTTAGTCAGGGGTTAGAGCTGTACTTAAGCTAATGAAATACATGTTTAGCATGCCAAAATATTACAAATCAAAAATCAGATTATTATTTTTAATGAAGTCATTCTGAAGTCAGTTTTCTAAAGCCATTTTCCCTTAATAGCTTGGTATACTTCCAGTCTACACAAACATATCACTCTCACAGTGCCAGTCAGAGAAACCATGCACTGCATTTGTCATGTAAAAACACCAATCACTGGCAGAAAATCAAAAGTAATACACAAGGAAAAGTATTATTGGCTAATTTCACAATCACACCAGAGAGAGAAGGTAACAGGGAACAAAACAGCTAGGAATGAAGCACAGATATGAAATTGCTATCAAATTGCTTCATTTTATTTGCCTTCAAGATCTGTTTGTTGTCACCTCCAAGATGTTAGGGAGACCTGCATGTTGCCACAGCAAAGCATTCCTTGCTAATTCAGTGTACTGGGGCATCCAGCTCAGATGCAGTGAAACCTGTCATGTCTCTCCAGATCGAGTATGAACACAGAGCACCCGAGTGTCGCCTGGGTTTAAAAGAAGGTCGCCCATTCTCTGGAGTCACTGCCTGCCTGGACTTTTGTGCTCATGCTCACAGAGACTTGCACAACATGCAGAACGGGAGTACACTGGTAAGCCTGTGGTGTGTAACAGCCTCCTTACTCCAGCACGCATCTCATGTCTTTGATTCATTATCTCCTGTCAGTTTAAATTTATACTTGCCTAATGTAGATTGCTAAAAACACCAGAAACATTAAGCAGTAACATTACCCACTACACAATTTTTCTTTCAAATGATGAGACAGTGTACTGAAGAGTGGTTTAATATAGAATTGGTAAAAGAGGAACTGTGGAAACAATGGAAAGAAGGTGCCAGGACAGCCGAAATGCCTGTTTCAGTGTTCCTGGCACAAAATGGTTTACATTTATCCTCTTGAAACACCTTTTCTCTAACAACTTTGGATTATATCTTCTAATAAAATAAAAGTTGAAATAAATAACTTCTTTCCAAGAGAGTTTTGGAAGTTTTGAATTTTATTCCTGCTTAAGGTGAACAGAAGGTCTGCAAGACTTGCCATCCTTTGCATTGTACAGGCACCCTTTACTCTCTTCAGTCTCTTCAGTCCTGATTTATAGTGAGGTTCTGTACAAGATACTAGCAAAGCAAGCTGTTTTTCAATGTGTATTGGATTAGTTCTCTTCCTTGTCTGCTCTCTCTGTGACAATACAGTTGGGGCAAAAAATGAGAAAGAATACTCTTCAGTTTTGAATCATCATCATCATGGTTGTAGTTTGAAGCAATGATCCAGATTCCAAGTGCAGCTCTTATTACAACCAAATAGTGTCTGCCTCTCTAATTCCAACTAAATTTTTCCTGTTTCTAGGATCTAACTTAATTGTCAAGTTAATCACCACCAATACAATGTACATTTCCAGCTGAGCTTTCCTCCCAAAACCAGCGGATGCAATGATTTTGCTGCAGAATATATCCATCAGAATCTTTTTTACCAAGATCCTCCCAATACCTATTTCAATTGGAACTAACACAATGAACTTACTGCATGACACAACAGTAACTTCCTTAAATCTTATTAACACTACAGTGA